>SZWC01023059.1:4056-18629 GCA_023375785.1 Penium margaritaceum | reverse complement strand
GGGAGCAGAGATCATGTGTGAGCCATGTCTTCAAGGCAAGGCGAAAAGGAAACCGTTCAAGCGCAATGGCACGCGCGCTCTTGCACCTCTTGATCTTGTCCACTCTGACGTATGTGGTCCCTTTCGCATACCGTCAAATGGAGGCAGCAGATATTTCCTCACATGCATCGACGACAACAGCCGCAAAGTCTGGATATACTTTCTCAAAAAGAAAAGTGAGGTGAAGGAGAATCTGCAGGCCTTTGTCGCTATGGTTGAGCGACAGAGTGGAAAGAAGGTGAAGGCATTCAGGACGGACAACGGGGGAGAGTATGAAGCTTGCAGGGAGTGGCTCAAGACACAGGGCATTGAACACCAGAAAACTACGCCCTACTCACCTCAAAGCAACGGCGTAGCAGAGAGGATGAACCAGACGCTCCTAGGCATGACTAGGTGCATGCTCTTTGACGCCAAGCTTCCTCCTAGGTTCTGGGCTGAAGCAGCACGTACGGCTACCTACCTTGTGAACCTCACACCTGCAGCAGCTCTGCGAAGGAGAGGCAAGAAGAAGCAGACACAGCAGCTGAAGACGCCTCAAGAAGCATGGTCAGGCAAGAAGCCGGACGCCTCCCATCTCAAGGTGTTTGGTTGCACCGGGTTTGCCAAGGTCCAGGCCGGTGAGGGCCCTGGAAAGCTCGATGCAAGAGCACGAAAGTGCATTTTCATCGGCTATGACACCGCCCACAAAGCTTATCGACTGTGGGACCAAGGAGCCAAGAAGGTCATCCGCAGCAAAGACGTGGATTTCCACGAAAGCTCTGTGAGTAAGGGAGAGCATCTCGAACTCGAGAACGGTCCAAAACAGGGAGAGTCGCTCACTCTCCTTGAAGAGGGAGACGAAGCACCAGCACAATGGCATGGGATAGGTGCTGCAACAGGGAGAGGAGCTCATGAAGATGACTCGCAGGAGTCAGACTCTGATTCCGACGTATCCNTGAAGGAGAATCTGCAGGCCTTTGTCGCTATGGTTGAGCGACAGAGTGGAAAGAAGGTGAAGGCATTCAGGACGGACAACGGGGGAGAGTATGAAGCTTGCAGGGAGTGGCTCAAGACACAGGGCATTGAACACCAGAAAACTATGCCCTACTCACCTCAAAGCAACGGCGTAGCAGAGAGGATGAACCAGACGCTCCTAGGCATGACTAGGTGCATGCTCTTTGACGCCAAGCTTCCTCCTAGGTTCTGGGCTGAAGCAGAACGTACGGCTACCTACCTTGTGAACCTCACACCTGCAGTAGCTCTGCGAAGGAGAGGCAAGAAGAAGCAGACACAGCAGCTGAAGACGCCTCAAGAAGCATGGTCAGGCAAGAAGCCGGACGCCTCCCATCTCAAGGTGTTTGGTTGCACCGGGTTTGCCAAGGTCCAGGCCGGTGAGGGCCCTGGAAAGCTCGATGCAAGAGCACGAAAGTGCATTTTCATCGGCTATGACACCGCCCACAAAGCTTATCGACTGTGGGACCAAGGAGCCAAGAAGGTCATCCGCAGCAAAGACGTGGATTTCCACGAAAGCTCTGTGAGTAAGGGAGAGCATCTCGAACTCGAGAACGCTCCAAAACAGGGAGAGTGGCTCACTCTCCTTGAAGAGGGAGACGAAGCACCAGCACAATGGCATGGGATAGGTGCTGCAACAGGGAGAGGAGCTCATGAAGATGACTCGCAGGAGTCAGACTCTGATTCCGACGTATCCGATCCTCCGGAACATGAGGAGGATGCCCCTCCCATCATCAACGACGAACCAGACCTCCAACCTCCGCATCAACAGCACCAGCCAGCAGGTTCAAGGAGCAGTTCACGCCTCAAAGTACCTCGACAGCATTACGACGCAGATAGGGGTGAATGGATAGGATTCAACTATTCATTCTTGGTTCAAGAGGAGCCAACGTCTGTCGCAGAGGCACTCACTCGACCTGATAAAGCAGAGTGGGACGAAGCAATTCGCAGTTAACTCAGCTCCATTGAAGAGAATGGGACATGGGTGTTGGTGGACAGACCTGCCGGGGCTCACGTTGTGGGGTCCAAGTGGGTGCTGAAAGTAAAAAGGAAACAGGATGGCAAGATAGACAAGTACAAGGCACGGGTGGTAGCAAAGGGGTTCTCCCAACGGCCTGGTGCAGAGTACGATGAGACCTTTGCTCCAGTTGTGACGTTTGCCTCCATCCGGTCAATGCTCGCCATTACTGCTGCCGAGAACATGGAGGTCCACCAGATGGATGTCAAGACAGCCTTCCTTTACGGCAAACTTGACAAGGAGGTATTGATGGAGGTTCCGGAGGGGGTTGATGCTCCTGAGGGCAAGGTGTGCAGATTGGTGAAGGCACTCTATGGGCTAAAACAAGCGCCAAGACTTTGGTACCAGGAGATGGACACGTTCATGGCCAAGGAGTCCTTCATGCACTGCGACAATGATCCCAGCATGTACGTGCATGAGAGTGACAAAGGGACAATGTTGGTCGCCTTGTATGTTGATGACCTGATTATATGCTCCTCTTCAACGCAGCTGCTAGACGATCTCAAGGGGCAGCTGAGTAGCAGATTCAAGATGAAGGACATGGGTCCTCTTGACTTCTATCTTGGAATTGCCATCAAGCGCGACAGAGCAGCAGGTGCAATCAGCCTGAACCAGACAAAATACATCGACTCCATCCTCAAACGATACGGCATGGCAGATTGCAAACCTGCCAGCACACCCATGAGCTCGGAGTGCAAACTCTCCACCTCCATGTCCCCATCCAACGAAGCGGAGAAAACTGACATGCTTGGCATCCCATATCAGTCTGCGGTGGGCAGTTTGATGTATGCCATGGTCGCCACCCGACCAGATATAGCCCATGCTGTTGGGCAGGTGAGTCGGTTTGTGGCCAATCCCGGTCCACTTCACTGGCAGGCCGTGAAGCGCATCATGCGCTACCTTCAGGGGACGCGCCACGTAGGCCTCCAGTTTGGAGGCATTGCTGGATCCGCATCACTCCNCACAGTGCAAGTCTATTGGTGACGTGGCTGGTTCAGGCCACTTCCCAGGAATGTGCTTTTGAGTTCTAGGACTGGACAGACAGCTATAAAAGGACTTGTCTTGCATGCTGATTAATCAACCCTTGCTTGATGCTCTCTTTTGTATTGACGACTTGAGCTCTTCTTGAGATGTAATGCTAAGGCGTTAGTACTCTTGAAGGTGAAGTGTATGCCTGATTAAGTTTGGGGTGCATGACACATACCTGCAAAGGAAGGTGTAAGAACCTTTGTGAGCTTTTCGGTTTCGCGGCTTCTCTGCCGGAGGTGGTTAGCTCAGTAGCTAACACTTTCTACTCCGACACCTCCCCTCCGCCCCCCACCCAACAACCTCCAAACAATCTTAAACGCATTACTCAAACCAATGTACACAAGTACACAATTCTACACACAACCTACACATCCAGCCATACACCTCCACTTACACTCCCCACATACACTTTCTACCCCAAACCCCCTCCTCCAAACCAGCACTAACTACATCACTCAAAGGAGCATACACAAGTTCATATCTCTACACACTACCCACATATCCAGCCGTACACCTCCACTTACACTCCCAACATACACTTTCTACCCCGACACCTCCCCCCCCCACCCAACAACTTCCAAACAATCTTAAACACATTACTCAAACCAGTATACACAAGTACACAATTCTACACACAACCTACACATCCAGCCATACACCTCCACTTACACTCCCCACATACACTTTCTACCCCAAACCCCCTCCTCCCAACCAGCACTAACTACATGACTCAAAGGAGCATACACAAGTTCACATCTCTAAAAACTACCCACATATCTAGCCATACACCTCCACTTACACTCCCCACGTACACTTTCTACCCCAACACCCCCCCCCCATCCAACAACGTCCAAAAAATCGTAAACACATTGCTCAAACCAGTATACACAAGTACAAAATTCTACACACAACCTACACATCCAACCATACACCTCCACTTAAACTCCTCACATACACTTTCCACCCCAAACCCCCTCCTCCTAACCAGCACTAACTACATAACTCAAAGGAGCATACACAAGTTCATATCTATACACACTACCCACCTATCCAGCCATACACCTTCACTTACACTCCCCACATACACCTTCTACCCCGACGCCTCCCCTCCCCCCCATCCAACAATGTACAAACAATCTTAAACACATTACTCAAACCAGTATACACAAGTACACAATTCTACACACAACCTACACAGCCAGCCATACACCTCCACTTGCACTCCCCACATACACTTTCCACCCCAAACCCTCTCCTCCCAACCAACACTAACCTCCACTCATCAAGTCACTACAACCAACATCCTTAGGAGTGCCTTGCATGGAAGCTTCATAGTGTACTAAAGAACAGTATACACGTTCATACACCTCCACATTCACTCCCCACATGCACTTTGAGCCCCTACTCTCCTCCCCCTCCCACATAAAAATATCCTTACCCAAAGCATGTTGTACACATGTACCATTTCACCTACACCACACTCACACATCCATACACCTCAGATTCACTCCCCATATACACTTGCATCCAACAAGACCCCCCCATCCACCTCCAACTCAAACAACATAAATCATACATTGGTGTATTTTTTATCACAAAAAACTTGTTTGTTCATACACCTCCTTATGCACTACACATGTACACTTTAACCCTAATCCCCCATTCCTTAACACACTGGTGTGCACCTTCCTAGATTCTTCTTAAGACACTAATGCCCTTCATACACACTTCTTTTAGTGTATAAAAGACCTTCGATTAACTCTACCTCAAGTTTTCGACACCGATGGTGAAGCTGATGCACCTGACGTAAGTGATGTGATCAACACATCCAATGAAGCTAGCAGAGCTTATGTGGAAGATGAAAGAGTTGTAGAGGCACCTAATATAGCTGATGTTGATAAAACTAAGGATATAGTGGGTGCAGCCGTCACAGGCGCTACTGTAGCACCTGATGCTTCTAAAGGTATTGATGCAGCTAGTGAAGTTAATATAGTGGATGGAGATAACATTCAAGACGAAGTCAAGAGTCTACATGGAGCTGATGCTACTGGTGGTGATGACACCAGGGGTGTAGATTTTGCACCTGGTACAGCTATCATAGCCAAGGTAATTGACATTGTAAATAAGGTAGGCGCTGCACATGAGGTTCACGCTAAAGATGTTGCTAAAATCGTTGATGCTGGACATGATTTTCATGTTGCTGATGTTGCTGAAACAATAGATGGAGCAGCTGGTGCAGCTGGTGCAGTTGTCATAGATGAGACAGTTGTTATCTTAAACAAAGCATGAACTGTAGATGAGGCTGGTGCTGAAGGTGCCGCTGAAGCTGTGGATGTTTCACATGATGCTGCCAATGCTACTGAAGTAGTAGATAAAGCAGCTGGTGTAGCTGGTGCAGTTGTCGTAGTGGAGGCAACTAGTGTTGTAATTGAAGCATGTGTTGCAAATGAGGCCGATGCTGAAGGTTCCACTGAAGACGTAGACGATTTAGATGATGTTAATGCTGTTGATGTTGCTGATGCTGTAAATGCTGTAGGGGACGTTGATGCTGGCGATGCACTAGATGGGGTAGTTGGTGTAGCGGGTACTACTTGTACAGCTGATTAATTTGGTACTATTGCTGATGCAGAGAGCATGGATGTACATAGTGTAGATAAGGCTGATGTTGTTGATGCCACTAAACATGTAGAAGCTGTAAATGATGCTGAATGCTCCGGATGTTGTTCACGTTTTCAATGTTGTGAAGGATGTTGATACTGATGATGCAGCAGATGTCTTAAATGGGGCAGCTTGTACAGCTAGTACGATTGTCGCGGCTCATGCAACTGTCAGCATAGATGATGAAAAAAACATGGATGTAGATGGTGGCGATGAGGCGGATGCTGCCGATGCTACTGAAGATATAGAAGTTGTAGACGATGCTGAAGCTGCCAATGCTACCGACGCTATGGATGTTGTAGAGGACGTTGATACTGGTGATGCAGAAGATGTAGCAGATGGGGCAGCTACTGCAGATGTTACAACTGATATAGCTGGTATTTTTTATCATGTGGAAAGCGTGGATGTAGATAGTGTAGATGAGGTTGATGCTACTGATGCTACTGAAGAGGTAGAAGTTTATAGATAATACTAAAGCTGCCAATCTTAATGGTGCTATAGAGGTTGTAGAGGATGCTGGTGATTCAGCTAATGTAGCAAAAGGGGAAGCTGGTACAAATGGAGCAGCTGTCGTAACTGATGCAAATCGTAGTCATATGCCTACTCCAACTGACGTAAGAGAAGGTGCCTTTGAGACATCCTCGGTGCTCACTATCACAATCGTTGCCAAATTGGACGGATGCACACATCCCCCCTTGACCGCCCTACAAAAGCCAGTGGATATGAAGATGTGCCAGTGACAAGATGAACATGATGCACTAGGCGCTGATGAAATCATCAAGCATGAGTCTTACTGTGAGAGGGAGTCGAGAGTGGCTCACCCATTGGGGGCATGACACTAGTCGAGCGTAGGATGGAGAGAATAGATGTGGATTGAGATGGAAGATCCAGTGTAGCTGGAGAAGGTCCCTAAACGGAGGATGAAGAAGATGAAGGAGATGAAGATGAGAAAGGAAAGGAAGAATCGATCTGGTCCGAGAAGAAATGGTCATGGAGCTGCTGTAGCATCTGCCTCAGAATCTAGAGATTGGTATACATGATTGTATACCGCCGATGAGGAGAACGGATGAAACAAGTAGGTCCTCTTGCTGTGGAGTGTGAGAAAATGCACGGGACTAGAGCCAGGGTGGATGCCAATTAGTAGGGCATCAAGGACACAGACGCCAACCGTGGCATCCATTTCCACTGAAGTGGTTGGAAAATCCATGGAGGTGGCTCCTGTTGTGGAAAGAGAGGACCAATCCTCTGAGGATCATGCAAGTGAGTAAGGAGAGTGCCATATCCTGGCAGTGTAGAGACCGATCATGGGAGTGGCGGGAGAGCTGCATCACAAAAAGGTGGTGCTGGCAGCCACACATGAACCCTTGAAGGCGACTAATGATGAGGATGAGCGTGAAGAACGCTGCCACTCGGTAGTGATGAGAAGGACCACGGAGAATTTCAGCCAGAGGGTGGAGGCATTCCGATCACCACACTGTCAGAATGATGATATGGATAGGCATGTGGAGCACCGGCTCCAGTTGGAGTAGAAGCCGATCACAGAGAAGGCTTGCCAGTGTACTCATAGGAGGGTGATGCCAGAGGCCAGGTCAGTGCACCGGTAGGCTGGTCACACGACGGAGCCAGGAGAATGCCCTCTCCTGGTGGTGAAGAAACTGACCATAAGAGTTACTGGCCAGCAACACCATGAGATGATGGTGCTGACGGTAGGATCACTCCGCCTGAAGGAAACTGGCGATGTGCGTACGGCACGCTGTCTCCCGGTGGTGTAGATGCAAACCACGGGCGCACATGACCGGGGAAATCACGTGGTGGTCGACCCAGTTGCGGCCTCAGCATGTCAGAGGATTGTAGAATAAGAGAGTGAGGGTCTAGAATGCTATCAGTAAGTGGCGTCAAAATGGCCAATGGACGAGACTGGTTTAGGTCCTAGCCGTGACATCAGCATGTCTAAGGGGACCAGGGATGAAGTTGACAGCAACAGATTCTGTCTCAACAGGTCCAACTCGGGACAGTTCGAACATTTTTTTGTTACTTATTAATGAAGATGGGATGAGAGGATCACTAAAGCGAATGAGGAGGTTTTTTTTTTTTTTAAGAAAAAAAAAAGTAATCTACTCTATTGAAGAGTTATAGAAAACCTTAAGTAAAAAGTTTTTTTTGTTTATGTCCCTACGCACATCAAATGCCCCTTGTTTTATCGAGTATCCAGGTTACTCGGATGTCTTTTTTGGTAAGTTGTCCCTCTGGTTCAAATCCGCAAGGAGGTACTGTAAGGAACACCACCCAGCCACGCACTACTGCCACGCAGTGACATGCATGACTTCGTGATTTCTACGAAGTTGGCAGGCAAAGTCTGTCAGCAGGTTCAACTTCGATTTTGCTAACGACACATTGCTGACATCAGTAGGAAGCAATCCGCAAGCCTGCGTGTGTGTGCAAGAGGACCAGCAAGAGAGGGGAAGAGGGAGTTAGCATTGGAGAGGCTAGGTGCTACTATCGCTGCTGCATACTGTAGCTACTTGTTTTACGGTGCAGTTGCAATGGCTGTATGCTGTTGTAGCTGCCGCATAATTGAGCAGAACTCTTGGGATAGCAGGCTTTCTGCAACTGCTGATGTGCTGCTGCATGCACGGGTTGTATGCTGTGCTGCGACTTATAGCCGAGCAGCTAATAGGTGTACAAAGTGTCAGTACGGTGCGCAATGCTGCCGATTCTGCAAGCTACTACCTCGAGCGATTGATACTGCTAGAAGCAGCTGCTGTGCATGGTTGCCAGCACTAGTTGCTGCTATTGATTTTGTGCAATGACATTGTTTCTGTTGCTGTAAGATGTAGATATTGTTGATGCTACACCCAGTTGGCTTACTGCTACGTATTACTTTGTTGTGCCTCTTGCAATGTGACTACCACTCCTTTTGCACACAGTTGTTGAGTTGCTACTTTAATGCTGTCACCACAATGCTTACATGTTGCTTGATATTTTCTACTGTTGCTCCGCGTGTATGTCAAGCACTCACACTTCTCCACGAGTTGTTGAGTTCGGAATACTCTGTTGCTACACAGCAGCGGCTACCGCCAATGATAGTGCTGGTTGTGCTGTTCAAGTAGTGGTTACGTCAGCTTTTGATGACCTCCAAAAATCCAATAAACGTGAAAAAACAAATCAAGGATAACCTTGTTGCAGTAGCAGAGATTTTTGCTCCTCCCGCACACTTTTGCCTACATAGCACCATCTGCCGCACCTCCACTGTGTTTCATACCTCTTACGTAACTTTGCTGCTCACACGGCCCCCCTGTGCTCTGATTCCATGCTAAAAATGGTATAGGGCATGCAGGCCGGGCTAGATAGCACATGAGCTCTGGTGGTGAGCAAGAGAATGGCAGCGCGAAATTGGCGAAGTCTTGAACAAGTAAATTAAGAGATAAGGGAAAGATTATAACGAGCTGTACTGAGAGCTTTTGCACTGGGACATGGCGGCTAGCCCACCAGGCCTTGTCATCCTCGTCACGCCAAAAGGCACAAGCAGAGAATGCACATGTCACAGAACGTGAAACCACACAAGGGAGGTCTTCCGAGGCACTGGAACAATCAACCATGTGCCCGGATCTCGACCGACAAGAAAGTATGCAATGTACTCAAAACACCTTCAGACTCTACGGTGATACAGGAGCACCATTGGCAAGCCAAGCTAAGCAAGTATAGGTCTCCCAGGACGCCAAAAAATGTACCCGGGCGCCTATATCTCGGACACG
Organism: Penium margaritaceum; assembly: GCA_023375785.1. Lineage (NCBI taxonomy): Eukaryota > Viridiplantae > Streptophyta > Zygnematophyceae > Desmidiales > Peniaceae > Penium > Penium margaritaceum. Next base: position 9,140 of record SZWC01023059.1, on the reverse strand, counting down.
TGCAAACAACTGTGTATAAAAAAATCCAACAAATACTTGATTAATTGGTACCCCGATGTACTGGAACAAACAACCTTATATTCGGGTCTCAACCACAGGGTGAATGCACAACCTGTCAGAGACAATTTGGGGTCTAATCATCATGGGGCCTTCTGGAGCACTGGCACAATTCACCACCCGCCCGGGTCTTGACCACCTAGAAAACTCCATCATCCATGCATGGATGAACCAGGCAGATATAATGCACCATACGTGTCACAGAAGGAGTGATGTAGCTACTGGAGAACCATCAGCACAAACTAGAAAGCTCTAAAACTACACAAGACCGTATGACAATCAGACAGCTCAACGCCCAGAAAAAAAACACCCATTTCATTATACTTAAGAAAATGAACACCTCACATCGTGTAATTATATCTGATAAAATACTAGGAAGCTTTCTAACAAGGCTAGAAAGCTTCATAGTAGTTTATGAGGTATTGTCTAGTGAGTAGCAATGAAGCAAGTATAAGAAACAACAAGGGTTAAGCTAGGGAGGCACAAAAGTCTCATAAGCTCCAAATTCATAGTAATTCAGAGAGGAACAAAAATACAAATAAAAAAATACACATCATAAATACCTGTCGGCGCACGACGGGTGACGCTTGCGGCAATTTCAGTTTTTCCTAAAATCGGCCCAAAACCATTGTTTTAGCCATAACTCTAGACATAGGTATCCAAATGCAACAGTTTCTGAACCTAGAGGTGCACAATGTTGAACCAGACACTACCCCTAGTACCGCACACAGGTCAGGCACTGATCGGTGAAAAAAAATACAAAACATTGAAAAACTTGCTCAAGGGCATGTCCACAGAGAAAACTGTATCAACTGCAGAAAAGCAGCGGAGCACTCCAACAAGTGCCCGGGTTGTAGTAGCTCTTTCTTGAAACTGCAATTGGGTAGGATTACCACCCTTTGGTGGTCCTACTAAATCTTGGGTATGCATCAAGGATCTAAACGAGCATGGTCATGGCCAGGTGGTAACAGTTTGCTACACAACAGAACGGGGATGGCTCATATCACAACTCTCCCCCAAGACCTGATGGCATGCATGCCCATAGACATGCAGCATTGATACAGGTACAAAACAAGATGAAAAACAGTCAATACTCGCTTACCCCACTCTCAGCCATCCTCAGGCAAGAGGCAAAGCCCAACAGAACGAATAGCCACCATGCACATTTCACGCGCTAGTGCCCTAGTCAGGAAGTCAGCCCGCCGGATGTCCACTTTGACATTGATGACGAATATCACCTGTCGCTCCACAATACCATGCACAAAGTGATGTTGAAAAACAATGTGTTTTGTGTATCTGTGAAACACACCAAACGTATAAGCAACAGAAAAAGCACTTCTGTTCTCATAAAGTAGAACGATGCAAGGCATAGACTGACATAACTCACAAAACAAGATGTTGTAGCCACACCGCCTCAGAAACCTTAGCTCCAAGCGCAACATGGTTTGCCTTTGATGAGCTACATGCATTACAACCCTACTTGACACTACGCCATGAAACAACGTTGCCACACAGTAGGAACGCATAGCCTGTTCAAATGCATCCATCAGGGCTCTAGGCCTAGTCACTGTCTGTGTAGCCATGAACTATCACCAAACACTTCAGCTCGAGAAGAGTTTGAGGTGGGGTGTGGAAAACACATACTACACCACTCGCACAGCGGTGTGAAGGGATCTCTCCCGAGGACACAAGAGAAGCGTGCAAGGAGGTTGACAGTACAAGGGATGGCGGGTCATGTGGTCGTGGCCAAGTCCACCAGAGAGCTAATGAGAAGCAAGTACAAGGTCACGTCTTTTTTCCCTCCCAGCTAAGGCGGACCATCCACCTTTAGGGCATCTTGGCCGTCATGTATGATGGGGGTGGAGGATGTGGAAACTGCACAAAGGAGGTCAAAATTCCCCCCCCCTCCATAATGCGAGTGTAACGTGCCTGATGCAACAAGAGTGTCTACTGCAGGCGATTACATACGACCTTGATTGTGAGGAAAACATGTGTAGAACCAATTTCCTTCATCATAAAGGTAGCCTCAAGGACTACCTTGGCCTCCTTCACAACCTCCATCAAAGGAGATGCGATCATGACGTCATCGACATAGACCATGATGGTGGTGAAGTTCTCAGCTGTCCATCTAAGAAAGAGGGACGAGTCGGCATCAATCTAAACATAGCCGGCACATTTCAATGTGCCAGTGATCTTCAGGTTCTAGCACTGGGATGACTGCTTCAAGTAGTACAAGACCCTGCATAAGCGCCTGACCTTTTCACCAAACGCAAAGCTTGGTGGCTGGACCATATAGATTTCCTAATGTAGGGTGTCATGGAGGAACGTGTTGTTCACATCCACCTGGTGCAACTCCCAGTCTTGGTGAGCAACAACCTTGAACAAGGCACGATAAGTGGCCATACCGCCAACGGGTGCGAACGTGACAATGAAATTCACACCCGCAACCTATGAGAACCCCTTGTCCATCAAGCAGACAATTTTTTTATGGAGTGAGCTGTCAGGCGTCACCTTCTTGCGAAAGACCCTCTTGGCCTGTATGACCTTCCGTCCAAGTGGGAAGTCGACAAACTCATAGACACCGTCCTCAGGGATGGTCCTCAGCTCATCCTCACAAGCAGCACTCGACAAGTCTATGTCCTCAGCCGAAAGTAGAGGATGCGAAATAATAAATACCAAATCATTGAGGACGTGTCCTCATGAAAAAACGCAAAGCTGATAAAACAGTCAACATATCAGCCCGATACCTAAACTGCCATTGAGCAAAAATATCAGTTATATGGGGAAAACCATCTTTGAATCCCAATGCAATAGAGATTTTTCATCCGTGAATCTTTTTGTGGACAAGACCTCCATGCTAAATAGTACCAAAACACGCCCCTGACTAGTTATTGGATGATTTAGTGTAGGCCGACTATGTTGGTCGACACCGAGAAACAAGCAGAGTTACATGCAGACCACCATCTATGAAAACTGAAACACAGATCTTGCTTTCAGGTCAATTATGAAGCAAATTTCACCAAACGCTGCAGCTATGAAAATCAAGTATGATAATATAAAAACAAAGGATAAATTTATGCCGAGTGCCGAGTTCTACCCCCTCCTGATGAGGATTGGCTCCCGTTGGGATTCGTAGCTGGATGCCGCCGTACCTTCTCCTGGTTGATCGTAGAGGTATATTTTGGAGGCACTTCCATCGGATGTCCATGTGATGGGGGGACAACAGAAATCATGACGGCCTTAAAAATATAATACACAGAAACGTGTAGCAAAACCGAGATGATGGTGGCATCTATTCGTCCACCACCGGACACATGTAACAACGCAACATGGATTGACCATCCACAAACACACCACCCATGTTACAGACCAATGAGAAGCGAGTAACGAGTGAGAGTGGCGAGTGCGTGCGACTGGCTTGTTTTTGCCTTGATGTTTCTTGTTGTTGTGAAATTTCCGTGCCCTATTTGTTTACTTATGAGACTTGGTGCTTTGATTGTGAAAAACTGTCGAGCCCGCAGAAAAAAACACAACAGTCGTCATTGAATATCATCGCTTTTCACTCGGTCGTTAGATTAGCATATGTGATACTGAATTCTAACGATAGCAGGTCCTGGTATGCATGCGGCTTCATACTAGGCATAAACTGTTCATGGCAATCTGAATTCGACATTTTCCGAGTACCAGCATTTGAAACAGGCACTTTCCATCGTCGTATTTTGAACCCGTCACTTTGCACACAGGTGAGTCGCAAACCAAACAGTTTGGATATATTTGCCCAAAAACAAATTAAACACACCTTACAAAAAATATTTTGATGTAACATGAACCGTATTTAAAAAATGGGCATAATAGCCATAATGCCCATAAACGGAGGGGGTAAGGAACGCCCTACCCGACGACTTAAAAAATAAGTCTGGCCTGCCCACTCGCTTCACCATGCTCGATCAGCGGCATGTGCCGCTGATCGAGCATCGCGAGGTGGGGCATGTCGACCCCCCTCGCGATTCTCGCTCCCACGTGAGAATCGCGATTGAGCGATGAGCTCTTTGTCTTTTTTCGACATGCAAACCCCCTAGTTTGATTTAGGGTTTTGTATGTTTTGCGCGGGCGGAGCCCGTGCAAAAAATAAAACCCAAAATCAAACTAGGGGGTTTGTGTGTCGAAAAAAAAAACAAAGAGCTCATCGCTCGATCACTATCGAGTGAAAATGCCCGTTTTTGAGTTCAAGCGGAGACGCATATTTTTTCTCTTTTTCTCCCTCGCAAACCTGAAAGATTGTCCATTCAAACCGTAGTAAAACCCTACCCCGAATTACATTCGGGGTTTAGGGTTTTATTTTTGCGCAGGCTCCTGCTGGCCCCCGCAGTAGCGGGGCCCAGCACGTTCCCTTTCAACGCATGGGGAGTCTCGGACCCCGCATGCGAACCATAGGCAACCCCCTCCACGAACATTCACAAACCCCTCGAATGAGGGGTTTGTGAATGTTGGAAGTGATTGATGACATCAGCATGTCGACGCTGTATCGCATGCAGCGTCGACATGCTACGTTTTCTCGATGTCCGTGGGTAAAATGTTAATATTCTCAGGTCCGTGGGCAGGGGAGTTTTATTCTTCCGAATGCCGGGTAGGGCATACACATAATCAAATTTTGTGGGTAATCCCTACATGTACCCTTTAAAAATTATATGCATGTTTGTTTTTATATTTATATTTATATGTAATGTATACATATTATTATTCATATGTACATGCATATGCATATTTATATTTATATGCATATGCATATGTATATTTCTCTGTATATATATGTGTATGTATATGTGTATGTGTATGTGTATGTATATGTATATGTATATGTATATGTAGATGTATCTGTATCTGTATATGTATATGTATATGTATATGTATATATATATGTATATGTATATGTATATGTATATGTAGATGTATCTGTATCTGTATATGTATATGTATATGTATATGTATATGTATACGTATATGTATATGTATATGTATATGTATAT
>SZWC01023057.1:15480-33894 GCA_023375785.1 Penium margaritaceum | reverse complement strand
GGCTACCGCCTTGTCACCGGTGTGCGTGGTTGGCCTTGGGCACGGATCCGCCAAACAGACGAGATGCGTGCTGGTCTACGCTGACCAGGAGAGGTTGCCACGTAGATGATTGTGTCCCTGAGCCAAGGGTGGCTCTGATACCAAGTGTAAACTGGGCGCGGTGTGCTAGCCTCAACCGGATGGTGTAGACACCAACCGGCGGCAACGGCGACCAAGGGGAGGCCGGTGCACACCTTCCTGGGGTTGCGGAAGCATAGGGTCGTCTTGGGGGAGCACGGGAACACGTGTAACACAGTGAGAGTAAACTGTACTTGTTATTCAAGTGTCAATATACAAGACTATATGTACATGATGACACATCCTAGGTGACCCGAGGTCACTGAGCCATGCGTGGCTCTGTACAGGCCTGGGATGAGCATTATTGCCTCAGCATTACGTAGTTTATCTTCCCAGCTCTCACGCGCACCAAGAATTGCATCATTCCATGGAGGAACGGCTGAGATATGGCCGTTTCCGTGAACCACAACAATTTGCCGCTGGCAGCACCACTAGCGGCGGTGACGGCTGCCCGAAGCGCCCTGTCTGATAATAACACATCGGGCGCCATATCGAAGCACCCTTGGCCCTCAATGATCCTTGATTCATTGAATATCCGGGACTCAAGGCGCGCTTTGGCCTTGTTGGGTCTTCCGAGGTTCGAGCCTTGGTCCTTGGGGATAAATTCCCGTCACCTGTTTTCCCCTCAGCCGGTCCAACCTTTGGCCGGGCGCAACTTCCTCAATCCTTGATCGATCGACCCCATTCTTGGGTCGATCTTGCACGGTTTTTCCTGTAGATTCCAGATTCACAGTCACATTACACATTGAAGGAAGCCTCAAACCGTCATCAGTGCCATTGGCACTGTCCGGCTTACATGAAGGGCACAGAGGTTCAAGGTGCGAGCACAACAAAGGAGGAGAAGACGACCATTGCTATGAAGAACACGGAGGCGTTGATGCGCCTGTTGTCAGCGCTGCATGAATCTCAATGGGGCTATATCCATGGATGCACTTTGGCAGTAGACGCGTGGAAGAAACTCTGCTTCATCCACCAATCAACATCACTAGCCAACAAGATCTATGCAGTGAAGCGAATCTTGACGGTGAGGATCGAGGTCGGTGAGGACGCCATTTCCGCCATGCAAGAGATCGAACCTCTTGACTCACAATGCAATGATGTGGGGTGGAAGATTGACACAAAGATGGGGGCGAAGGCGCTCCTCATGGCTCTGCCCGCGCCTACAAGGAAGTATCCTTTATACTTTGCAAGTGCTACGTCCACTCAAGAACTTTGCTCTCTTCAAGTGCTCGTACTTTTGAGCCACATCCAGACCATCTCGTGTTGATTCTTCTCCACCTCCACTTTCATTCCGCTTCCCACTACCGCTCTACTTCTACTCGTGATTCTTTCCTCACTCATAGCGGTCGTCCCTGTGACTGTGCCCATCAATAGAAGCACCTGCAATATTCTGACAGTTCTGCCTCCATGTGTCGTGCTCTTGGACACTATGGGAACTGGGCCTGGACGTTCACCAAGAAGGCGACATTTGCCCTAGTCGCCATCACAAGGTACATGAGATACCTGATGATGCGAAGGTAATCTGTCACATTGACTGTCTCCCCCAGCTTAGACACATCGAGTGTCCTCAGTAACCTCTACGTAGCTGGGGTCATAGGTGTCAACATCATGGACGTGGACTCAAGTAGGGAGGCAAAGCACTCCCCCAGGCTACAGACATATATAGCTTTGTGGACATGGATAGTGCGACGAGCTTGGTCACGCTCAACCTCCATGCCCAGGAAGACGCGAGTAGGCCCTAGGTACTTCATTTTGTACATGGACTGCAAGAGTGTTTTCACCGNAAACGAGGGCACCCACGAACGGAACATAAGCTGGGGTGAAAAAGAGTAAAGGATCCACCGTACTGCATCATTAGCCTCCTTTCGCAAGAATGGGAGTAATCTCTTGGTTCTAGCCCCGAGGCGACTCTTTCATGCCATAGAGGGCCTTTTGTAGCCGCCAAAATCAATTAGTGTCATCAGAGAATCCAGGATGCTGGACATTTTAGATCTCCTCGGTCTCCGTGTGCACACCTGCGTGCAATAACCATGTCTGTTGTGGCGCCAACGCTGGTATCACTTCAGCATCAATCAGCTACATTAGTGAGATGAGTGTGCAGCAAGGCTAGAGGTCACGACGTGTCTGTGGTACATAAACCAATAGGAAAAAGAGACGGTTAGAGGATTTATGTAAAATGGATAAATTATAATTATCAGTAAGTAAACTTCAATGACAGGAGTTGAGTAGCATGTGTATAGAATGCAGAGAATGAGAATGAGGCACATGTCAGGTCCTTGGTCTTCTGACCTACCAACGCGTGCGAGGTCACGCCGTGAGTGGCTGCTTCGAGAAGTCGAGGGCTTCAAGAATATCGAGGCGCATCTTTATAAAATTCAAGCCTAGTAAGAAGGTGAAAAGAAATATATCAAAACATGGATGTCGTTCACAAACCTTATGATGAACTTTTTTGAAGGTTGTCGAAGTTGTTAGAAACTTCTGGAATGGAACACTAGATGTTGGGGCAGCTGGCCAAAATGCACTCGGCCGATGTTACGTACCAGACATACACGAGTCCCTAAACCTTCCAAGTGGGAATTTTCTTCATTACACAAATAGCCCACCGCGCGTCGAGACCCCAATTTGTACTCCGAAGGTCGAGGATAATTCAGCCAACTTCCCTCGCCCTCCGACAATCCTTCTCATACATTTTAGCAACTTTGACCACTTTTGAGAAACATGAACAGAAGTATCACGGCCCTTCAGTTGACGTCTTGACGCATCGAGAATCATCAAGATTTACAAAGATGCATCTCGCATCTTCACCATCGATCTTCAAAGCCTCCCGATTCTTAGGCAAAGCTTCTCCATCTGACCACTCACAACGCGACTCCGCACGCGTCGCTCGACGATTGATCCAACGACCCCGACTACGCCTCATTTGTAACTTGACACTTGTATATATGTGCTCAGTCATTTTGATACTTGTCATCAAAGTACACTTACCGCTAGTTATTAATTGCTCAAGTGTCCCAAATTATCAAGCCATGTTCTGCCTCACAACTCAAATCTGTTCACCATCTACGCTCCGTTTGGCATAATACTTGGTATCAGAGTGCAACGATTCTTGAGAGGCATCAGACTACTTTATTCATCCGAAGGACTACCTCGCACAAGTCGACAGCGTATCTCGCACGTCAAGGCTACGCAGACTTCACAAATATGAAGTGAAGCGAGCGAGTGCACCCGAAGACCAACAGCGGGTCTTTGGCGACGACTTTGGCCGTGGAGGAGCAGATCATGCCTATAAATGCGAACCCTGAAGCGGCAGTGAATGCTGGCGTGGCAGGCTATGTGGCCTCTGGGTCAGTCCCGACGGCTCCAGTGGCCAATCCGGCCATGGATCTGACGGTGTTAAACCAGCCTTCCCTACCGACAGCCTCAACATATGCAGCAGGANACGCGCGAATCAACGAGGAGCTGATGAACCATTTCTTTGCTCTTAAAGGAATCAACAGCCATCTGCTCCAACAACTCAACATTTCCATGGGGTTGTTTGCAACGCAAGTGCACGAGAAGCGGTGCTCATCGAGAAAAACACCCAACTCTCGAACAAACCCAAGATTCACCGGGTTCCACCTTAACCGTTTGATCCTTCAAATTCCAAAGGACTAACGATTTGGATGTGGCTGACGAGCTTATAGGTGTACTTTACCGCTGTAGGTGTAAGCTAGACAGTGCCAATGGCACTGATCACGGCTTGAGGCTTCCTTGAAGGTGAAATATGACTGTAGATTTAGAATTTAAAGGAAAAACCGTGCGAGATCGACCCAAGAACGGGGTCGATCCATCAAGAATCGAGGATGTTGCGCCCGGCCAAAGGTTGGACCGGCCGAGGGGAAAACAGGTGACTGGAATTCATCCCCAAGGACCAAGGCTCGACCCTCGGAAGACCCAACAAGGCCGAAGCGCACCTTGGGGCCCGGTTAGTCAGTAAATCAAGGATCATTGAGGGCCAATGGCGCTTTGGAATGGCGCCCCGATGTGTTATTGCCAGAAAGGACGCTTTGGGCGGCCGTCATCGCCGCTAGTGGTGCTGCCAGCGATAGATTGCCGTGGTTCACGGAAACGGCCATATCTCGGTCGTTCCTTCACGGAATGATGCAAATCATGGTGCGTTGCAAAGCTTGGAAGATGAGCTATGTGATGCTGTGGTAATATTACTCATCCCAGGTCCGTACAGAGCCGCGCATGGCTCGGCGACCTCGGGTCGCCTAGGATGTGTCATCATGTATATATAGTGTTGTATGTTGACACTCAAATAACAAGTTTAGTTTACTCCCACTGTGGCACACGTGTTCACGTACTCCCAAAAGATGACCCTACGCTTCCGCAAACCCGGGAAGGTTTGCACCGGCCTCCCCTTGGTCGCCGTTGCCGCTGGTTGGTTCCTACACCATCCGGTTGAGGCTAGCACACCGCGCCCGGTTTACACTTGGTATCAGAGCCACCCTTGGCTCAGGGGCACAATCATCTCCGTGGAAACCTCTCCTGGTCAGCGTAGACCGGCACGCATCTCTTCTCTTTGGTGGATCCGTGCCCAAGGCCAACCACGCACTCCGGTGACAAGGCGGTAACCGGAGGACCTGTTGAGGAAGAAGTTGTACCGGACACAAGGATGACTTCATCCAGCACATTCTCCATGGCTGCGGCGTTTGACACACAAGGCAAAGTAACAGCAGCCGCAGCCATGCAGAAGTTTCTCGCCGACATGCAGGCCAAGATGGACCTATTGGAGAAGCAAAACGCGTACCTCAATCAAGAGCTCGCAAAGCGTCCAGTGACAGCACCAGTGGCAGTTGCCACCGCAAATGTACCTGTGGTGGGCATCCCGAGCCCGCCCAAGCCGAAGCCGTTCGACCCATCGAAGAAGGATGGGCTAGCTCCACACGCTTGGATACTCGGATTGGAATTGTACTTCACCACCATCGGTGTGGATGCCTCAAGGTACGAGGCGCACCGTGACTATGCCGTGACCATGTTGAGAGGGGCATCATTGGATTGGAGGGCCGATGTGATGCGGTCCAATCCACACGGCAGTGGAGCAGCAATGGTCGCTTGCATTGTGGCTGCAACCGGAATCTCAACCCCATTGGCTCCAACCTACAACAGTGGTGACCCTACCCTGAAATGGCCGACCTCGTGGAAGGAGTTCACGGAGTCGTTCATCAAGCACTTGACCGTGGGTGACATGAGGAACAACCCGTGTGCCAACTGTGTCGGCTTCGCCAAAGTGGCGGCATCGCCGACTACACCCGTAGGTTTTGTGAGATCGTCACCAACTGTGGATTTGACCCGCACGAATTGTGCTTCAACTACAGTAACGGCCTCAAGAACGACGCCCGCGCTATGACAGTGATGCACGACCTCAACGACGACTTGTCAACAATGATCACAGCAGCTGAACGGTACGATTCACGCGTGAAACAGGCTCATGCCAACAGCCAGAAGTTTTCTGGTGGTGGTTACGGCAAGCGGGCTGAGAGCGACGACAGGTACATGGAGATCGGAGCGTTGCAACAGTGCAAGTGTTACAACTGTGGCAAGCCTGGCCGCATTGCACGTGATTGTCAGAGTCCCAAGAAGGGAGAAGGCAAGGGTAAGTGGCAAGGGAAGGGGAAGCAAGCCACAAAGGAAGCAGACAAAGCAACAAAGGAGTCGGGAAACGAGGAGAGCCGGGAGTAGATGGCGTTACTCCTGGCTCCTCTCAGCCCAAACCGCCAGTCGACTGCCCACCCGAACGCCTTGCGGCAATCAAGGGGGTTTCTGAGGTCAAGGCATGGGACGCGGGGTATGAGGAGGAGCAGTCTGCACCTCTCTTGGAGGCGCGAGTGAAAGGTGTCAAGCAGAAGGTGGGGAGCCTACAGGATTGTGGCACGAGCCACAGTTTTGTGAGCATGGAGTTTGCTCGGAAGTGGGGCCTTGCGCTCATGAGCAAGAAGCGGACCGCTAACCAAGTGGGCGACACGACTGAAGTAGGGTACCTGGCCTGTCCCCTCTCCATTCGCGTGGGGAAGCTTCGCATAACGACCGTATACTAGGTGTGCCCGATGAAGGACTACTATGTGATCCTCGGTCGTGACTTCCTCCACAAGTACAACCCCGTCGTCAATTGGGAGGCGCGAACCGTCTCAGTCAAGCTCGAAGACAAGGATTATCTCCTGCCTACGTCATCCGAAGAAGAGACCACGGAGGAGGAAACTTGCAAGGAGGAAGCGCCGCAGCAGTCGGTGCCTCGCAAGGAGGAATCGGCGCCTATGATGTTGAACTTGGTGCAGCTCAAACGCGCAATTTGGAAAAAGGAGCAGATTTTTCTGGCGTTTGTGCGAGACGTGGAGGACGATTTCGACAAACCAGAGGACGTGACGACTGTTGTGGCGCATGGGGTGACACGTGAGCAGCCGGCGTCCCAAGGCAAGTTTGCCGCGGTGCCCGAGGGGCTTCGGAAGGTGTGTACGCATTTCGAGGATGTGTTCCCCGACACCCTCCCGGCGGGTCTGCCACCAAAGCGAGACGTGGACCATCGCATCGACCTCAAACCTGGAGCGCGCCCGCCTGTTTGTGTAACGTACCGCATGAGCGACGCGCTGCTGTAGGAGCTCAAGAAGCAGCTGACCGAGATGACGGAGCAGGGCTTCATCCGCCCATCCTCCTCTCCTTACGCTACAGCTGTCTTATTTGTGCAGAAAATGACGGGGGAGATGCGCATGTACGTGGACTACAGAGAGTTGAACGAATTGACCATCAAGAACCGGTATCCACTTCCACGAGCTGAGGAGCTTTTCGATCAGCTCCGTGCGGCTCGCTTCTTCACAAAGATCAACCTCCGTTCCGGCTACCGCCAGATCCGCATCGCAGCAGTTGATGTGGAAAAAACAGCCTTTCGTAACCGCTACGGTCACTACGAGTTCCTCGTGATGCCTTTCGGGTTGACCAATGCACCGGCCACCTTCATGGCGGCGACGAACAACATCTTCAGGCCGTACTTGGATGACTTCATGGTGGTGTACCTCGATGACATCTTGGTGTATAGCAGGACAGCAGAGGAGCATGAGGAGAATGTGAAGAAGGTCCTTGAGATTTTGAGGAAGGAGAATTTTTTGAAAAACTCTCAAAGTGTGAGTTTGCAGTGGGGAAAGCTGAATTCGTTGGACATATAATTGGCAATGGACAGGTTGCCATGGACCCGCGCAAGGTGTCGGCCGTGCAAGAGTGGCCGCAGTTGCGTAGTGTGCACGATGTGCAAGTGTTCCTTGGTTTTTGCAACTACTACCGTAGGTTTATCCTTGGCTATGCGGGAGTGTCAGCGCCACTCTCCAATCTCACTCGCAAGGAGCGCGAGTGGAGTTGGGGAGTTAGCGAACAAGAAGCCTTTGAGAATCTCAAAAGGGCTCTAACCTCCGCGCCGGCCTTGCACTTGGCCGACAACGGCCGTGAGTTTGAAATGGCGACGGATGCATCGGACCTGGCCATTGGTGGTATCATGTTGCAGGACTTTGGCAACGGGTCACAGCCGGTCGCCTACTACTCGTGCAAGTTGCGCGGGACGGAGCTGAACTACGCCACCCATGACAAGGAGATGCTCGCTGTGGTCGCAGCCTTCAACAACTGGCAATGCTACCTCAAGGCGCGGAAGTGCACGGTCTATACCGACCACCACGCATTGAAGTACTTCAAAACTCAGCGAAACCTGAGTCGGCGGTAAGCGCATTGGGTGGAGTACCTTGAGTCGCACTTCGACTACGAGATCGTATGCCGGCCGGGTCGCATCAACCCAGTCGACGCACTCTCACGGCGACCGCACCTATTGATGCGGGTCGCAGCTCTCACCATCCATGAGGATGCCTTCCTTGTGAAGCTCTTCACGGAGGGTTACGAGGCACAAGGGGAATTCGACGTCAGAGATTTTTCTTCGAGGCATCGTATTGGCGACGGCGCGGCACGCAGCGGGTGGTGGTTCCCGCGGTGCCTGCGCTTTGGCAGGTGATTTTGGAGGAGTGCCATGACAGTGGCCCGAGCGGTCATGTCTCCACCGAAAAGACATTGAAGACGGTGGCTCGCTTCTTTTGATGGACCACCATGTCGTCAGAGGTGGCTGAAGTCTGCCGGAGTTGTGACGTGTGCCAACGCCACAAGGCACGGAGGACGAAGACCCCGGGTCTCCTCCAACCCTTGCCCATCCCCACTCAGCCGTGGCAGGAAATCTCCATGGATTTTATCACAGGTTTGCCCATGACAGCGGCAGGCCACAATGCGGTGTTGGTGGTGGTGGATCGCTTCAGCAAGATGTTTCCTTTCATTGCGACACGTGATACGGTGAGCGCGGAAGGCACGGCTCGGCTGTTCCTCGAGCATGTGGTGCGTCTCTATGGTGTGCCGCGGTCCATCGTGAGTGACCGTGACCCACATTTTACAAGCAAGTTCTGGCAAGAACTCATGGAGCGGTACGGCAGTAAGGTGCAGCTGTCGACCAGTTTTCACCCCCAAACTGACGGACAAACGGAGCGGACGAACCAGACACTGGAGTAGCTCCTTAGTACAGTGGGTGATCCGGACGAGACGGCGTGGGACCAGCGATTGCCGGTCGCTGAACTGGCATACAACTCCGCCACGTCCGCCTCCACCGGCAAGGCGTCATTTGAGGTGGTGAACGGGATGGTGCCCACAATGCCCCTAAGTTTGCACGTCGCAAGCAACCTGCCCGCCGTGGAGTCTACCGCACGTGACTTCACACAGATTTGGGCGGCGACGTGGCATGGATTGATAAAGGCACAAGCGCAACAGAAAGTGCAAGCGGACCGCCGATGCGCAGACTCAACGCTCACGGTCGGTGACCGCGTGCTTCTCAACAGCGCGCACGTCAAGCTTCGCGGGGTCCGGTCGGACAAGTTGAAACCCCGGTGGCTTAGTCCCTTCGAGGTGCTCGAAATGCGCACACTCGTAGTGGCACGGTTGGCTCTCCCACCTTCCATGCCAGTCCACGATGTGTTCCACATCTCCAAGCTCAAACTCTACCATGATCCGGCCGAGCATTTTCCTGGTCGCAGTTCGGAGCCTCCCCCTTCGGTGGTGATCGAGGGCGAGCAAGAGTTTGAAGTGGAGGCCATCCTCGACCACCGTCGTCGTGGCCGTGGATGGGAGTACCTGGTCAAGTGGATGGGCTATGATGCGGCCCACAACTCATGGGAGCCTGCCCACAACTTCAACGTTGGCGGGGTGAATGCCATCCTCCAGGAGTATCAAGGGTGAACCGGGACGGCTCACTCCTAAAGGGGGGGGGTAGTGTAAGCCGGACAGTACCAATGGCACTCATCACGGCTGGAGACTTCCTTGAAGGTAAAATGTGACTGTAGATTTAGAATCTTCAGGAAAAACTGCATGATATCGACCCAAGAACGGGGTCGATCCATCAAGAATTAAGGAAGTTACGCCCGGCCAAAGGTTGGACCGGCCGAGGGGAAAACAGGTGACGGGGATTCATCCCCAATGACCAAGGCTCGACCCTCAGAAGACCCAACAAGGCCGAAGCGCCCCTTGGGGCCCGGTTAGTCAATGAATCAAGGACCATTGAGGGTCAAGGGCACTTTAGAATGGCGCCCCGATGTGTTATTGCCAGAAAGGGCGCTTCGGGCGGCCGTCACCGCCGCTGGTGGTGCTATCAGCGGCAGATTGCCGTGGTTCACGGAAACGGCCATATCTCGACCGTTCCTTCATGGAATGATGCGATTCTTGGTGCGTTGGAAAGCTGAGAAGATGAGCTATGTAATACTGAGGGAATAATGCTCATCCCATGTCCGTGCCGAGCCGTGCATGGCTTGGAGACCTCGGGTCGCCTAGGATGTGTCATCATGTTTGTATAGTCTTGTATGTTGACACTCAAATAACAAGTACAGTTTACTCCCACTATGCCACACGTGTTCCTGTGCTCCCCCAAGACGAACCTACGCTTCCACAAACCTGGGAAGGTGTGCACCGGCCTCCCCTTGGTCACCGTTGCCGCCGGTTGGTGCATACACCATCCGGTTGAGGCTAGCATACCGCGCCCGGTTTACAGCATGGGTCAACGACTAAAGGAAGAGAATTGACCTCGCGGCCGTTTTTCTGTGTGGTATGGCATTAATTTGGTACTCCGACCTAAAGATCATCTAACGGTAGCAAGAGACTGGCGGGGGCTCATCGACGGCCAATAGCACCCGATCATGTCGTCAACAGCATGCGTTCTGCCCTTGGACAAGATCAACTTGCAATGGCAAGACACGCTGACGCCACTAACCGATTAGAGGGAATTCTCGCATGCAATGCTTGCACATTTTGGATGGATGAATGAGAATTTGAACGCTTGGTATAAACTCCAGGTTCTCTGTTAGCAGACCAACGTGGCAGAGCACGTGTGAAGATTCCGTGAGATCATCACTAGTGTAGACATCACCCCTGAAAAACTTTGTGTTCACTATAACTACGGCTTCAAATGGGACATCCAGAGAGCGATCGCCATCTTCGACATCCGGAATGACTCAACACGAATTATTACGGCCACAAAAAGGATCAACAATGCCGACTACAATGCTTGGAACCAAGAATCCTACGGGTGGCGACCTCCCAACCACAATCATCGTGGAAACAGAAGAAGCCAGTCAGAGGACTCCTCACCTCAGATGGAAGTGGACGCCATCGACCAAAGAGACATGCGCACCTGCTACAAGTGGGAAAAGCCGGGCATATTGTTAAAAATTGCCGAAGCAAGGAGCAGGTCCAAAAGGGGGCAAATCGTAGAAAAACGAGTCGAGAAATGACAAAGGGCAGGAGTGAAAGGTGCAACTCTTGTTGAAGAGATGAGATCTGCACCGAATGATCACCCATCGGAATAACTCACGATGTCGCAAAGGGTTTCTAAGATTGCTAACTTTGACAAGGGGTACGAGAGGACCAACCGCCAATACTCCCGAAAGTGCAACCCCGAGGTTGCAAGAGTCGTAGAATTGTACCGACACTGTTGGATGGAGGAGCCTCTCACATTTTTGTAAGCAACGACATAGTACGAAAGCAAGGTTTATAGACCAAACCAAGGGTGTTTGAAGGAAAAACCGTCGACACAAGATTGCAGACACAAAGACTCAAATAAACATTACGAATGCCAGTAGGAAACTTGCGGGATGTAATATTTTGGAGGTCATGTCCAATGAGTGATCAAAAAATCATTCTTACACGCAATTTCGTCTACCAGCACAATCCGCACATTGAATGGAAAAGTGGCGACGTCTACATGGAAATCAATTGTGCCAAGACACAACTTCCGCACGCGAGGTGGAAGACTACAGTGGAAGCAACAGAGGTGGAAGCAGCAAAGGAAACCGCATCGGCCAAGAAGCGACATGCTGTGTATTAGATACCGCTTACCATGGCCAAGCCCTGTATACAAAAAATGTGATCGCACGTGGCTTGTATATCTCGAGCCCATGGAGGAAGCAAAAGTGGCAGCATTTGACTCATCAGCCTCATCAGCTCCATCAACCTCATCAGCTCCATCAACCTCATCGACCTCATCAAAATCAACCAAGTTCGTGATGGCTCCCAAGGAGTTTGCACCTTTCATCCGAGCGTCTACGGACATCTTCCCCAACAAAAGCCCAAAAACCTTGCCACCTCAACGTGACATCAACCATCGCATCAAGCTAAAACCAGGTAGCCGACCCACAGTTTGAGGGGCCTATCGGATGAGTGACCATGAGCTCAAAAAACAGTTCAACGAGATCCTCGGTCAAGGCTTCATCAGCCCATCCATGTCACCATACACCACACTAGTACTAGAAGAACAAAACTGACGGGATGCAGATGTACGTCGACTATAAGGCGTTGAACGATGCTACCATCAAGAACCGCTACCCTCTCCCCAGAGCGGACGACCTTTTCGACCAACTCCGAGCCCGAATTTTCAATAAAATCAACCTACGTAGTGTCTACCACCAGATTTCCATGGCAGACATGGATAGTGAGAAGACGACATTCTGAACATGCTACGGGCAGTTTCAGTTCACGGTCATGCCGTTTGGACTCACAAATGCCCCGGAGAGGTTCATTGCGGCAATGAACAACAGTTTCCACCCGTATCTTGATGATTTTGTCGTGGTATACCTCGACAACATTCTGGTGTACAGCCACACCCCGAAGGAGCACAATGGAAATCTCCTTTAGTTCTCAAAGTTTTACAAAGAGGGAAATTCTTTGAAAAACTCTCCAAGTGCAGCTTCTGTCACCGTTCAATCAGTTTTTTTATCACTTCATCAATGGCGAATGGATCACCATGGATCTGAAAACTTGGCATGAGTCGTTGATTGGCCAACGCTGACTAACGTCCGAGACGTCAAAGGTTTCCTTGGCTTCTACAATTATTACCGGTGTTTTGTTCCGGGTGACGCCCGAGTATCAGCACCTCTCTCCGACCTCACTCAAAAAGAAAATGAGTGGTGTTGTGGAGACAGAAAACAAGAACCGTTTACAATTCTGCGGAACACTCTGACATCGACACCAGGCCTACGATTAGCTAATCCAATGGTTGACTACCTCATGGATACGGACGCCTCCAACCAAGCCATTGGCGCGGTTCTTCTACAAGATCATGGCAGCGGAGAGTAACCAGTCGCATATATGTCGTGAAAGTTGTGTGGACCGGAACTCAACTACATCGTACACAAGAAGGAGATGTTGGCTGTCGTGCACGCATTTAAGACGTGGCGGTGCTATCTTGAATGTCTCTGATGCGTCCTACGCACCGACCATCACAAACTAAAATATTTGAAGACGCGACTGAACCTTAGTCGACGTCAAGCCCGATGGATGGAGTTTCTCGAATCCGGGTTCGACTACGATATCGAGTATCGGCCTGGCAAAACCTACCCTGCAGACGCACTCTGCCGCAAACCTGACCTAATGGCTGAGGCAGCGACACTTGAACCTTAGTGAGATCCGTATCTCAAGAAGTTATTCACATGTGGCTACGACCAGCATGGCAGATAGGAAAAGTCGAAGTTCTCGCACAACGCACCCTATCGGTGATGAAGATGATTCACTTGCTAGTTAGTGGTACCTCGAACGACGAACTCCTCCGTTTCCTACTCGAGGAGTGCAACGACACCGGTCTAGGCGGACATTTCAAAATGGACAAGATGCTGAAGAAGCTGGCGAAGCACTACCTGTAGGACAAGATGCAAACCGACGTGGCCAACTTCTACAAATCATGTGACACGTGTCAACGACAAAAATCCCGTCTCACACAGCAACCCGGACTTCTACAGCCGCTCCCACTTCCGACGGAACTGTGGACGGACATGTCTATGGACTTCGTCACAGGATTACCGGTCACACCGGAGTGATATGACGCAATCCTCGTGCTTGTTGACAGATTTTCTAAAATGTCCCACTTTATCCTGACGATGACCACGGTCACCGCCAAAGGGACAGCACTGTTATTTTTATACAAAAACCTACGGCTACATGAGTTGCCATAAACCATCACAAGCGAAAGAGACGGTTAATTTAACAGCTGTTTGTGACACGAACTGATGACTCATTACGGCAGTTGGATCCAGACTTCCATGGTGTTCCACCCTCAAACTGTCGGCCAAACTGAGTGGACCAATCAAACGCTCAAACAACTTCTCCGAACATTATGCGAGCCACACGGGACGGATTGGGCAACCAAACTTCCGATCGCCAAAATCCCATACAACTCGGCGACGTCCATCGCAACGGGTAAAATTCGAGTTGAAGTGGCGTAGGGCAAATTCTCCGCCACACCAGTCGGACTCCACAACCAGAGCAACATTCCTACGGTCGACATCTACGGCCGTGATTTCTCCATCTGGGACGAAACATGTGGACACTAGTGAAGGAAAAAGCAGCGATGAAGTGAGCAGTCGACCGACATCGCAGCGTAGGCGTGTTCAACGCTGGCAACAAGGTTCTCCTCA
Organism: Penium margaritaceum; assembly: GCA_023375785.1. Lineage (NCBI taxonomy): Eukaryota > Viridiplantae > Streptophyta > Zygnematophyceae > Desmidiales > Peniaceae > Penium > Penium margaritaceum. Next base: position 19,771 of record SZWC01023057.1, on the reverse strand, counting down.
ATTTGACAAACATCAAACTCCGCGGAGCCGGCTGTTTGAAGCTCAAATTCCGATGGTTGTGACCGTTTGAGATGGAGCGCATGGAAACCCCTGTGGTTGCGTGGATCAAACTCCCTAAAAACATGCAGGTTCATCCGATGTTCCACATCAGCACACGTAAGCACTAATGGGACCCCGACGATAATTTCTCCGGTGGGGATGTGCATCCCCCTCCTCTTGCACGAAGGACACGGCGCACGTCACCGAGGAAATCCTGGGCCATCGATGACGTGGGAAAACAAGGGAGTATCTTGTCAAATGGCACGGCTACGATACCGTGCACAACAGTTGGGAATCACAAGACAACCTCCATCACGTCAATCATCTAATTGGCGAGTATTTCCTTAGTCACCAGGCTACACCTTTACGCGCGTTGGGACGTCGCGGCTACAAAGGGGGGGGGGGGGGGGGGGAAGTGTTACGTACCAGACGTATTCAAGTTCGTAAACCTTTCGAGTGGGCATTTACGTCTTTACACAAATAGCCCATTACGCATCCGGACCCCGATTTTCGATCCGACGGCCGAGGGCCTTTTTTCCAAATGCCCTCGCCCTCCAATAATCCTTCTCGCACATGCTAACAACTTTGACCATTTTTGAGAAACATCGATAGAAGTATCACGACCTTTCGATCGACTTCTTGACGCATCAAGATTCATCGAGATTCATAAAGATGCATCTCGCATCTTCACCATTGATCTTCAAAGAATTCCGATTCCTCAACCGAGATTATTAATCCGACCACTCATGACGCAATTTGGCATGCGTCGCGCGACGATGGACTCAACGATAGTGAGTTCGCGTCATTTGTAACTCAACACTTATATATACTTGTTTTTTATTTTTAAAAAAATTCATAAAATAAAAACTACCGCTAATCATAATTTTCCCAACGTGTCCCAAATTCTCGAGACGTGTTCTGCCTTCCAACTCATACTCGTTCGCCATTAACGGTTTGTTCAGCATAACAGCAGAACGACGTAAAAATCTGGAGGGAATCGTGTGATGGGCCATGAAATTAATGACATAAATTCTCGCTTATGGAGTTCAGGGACGTAACAGCACGTTCCCCTCCGCTTACACTTGGTTTATCCCGAGTTGGGTCATCTTGAACGTCTGCACATTAGGAGGGCCGGAAAAAGGGGAAGTCAATCCGGGACATCTTCTTCATTTTGGAAACCGCAAGCAACGATCAGGCTCTGTCAGCCGGCCTCTGATTGGACGAAGAGGTGTCATTGGAGCGCAGCGCCCGAAGGCATCATACTGGTCCGGTTGAATGCCACGTCCGACCCCCCCCCCCCCCCCCCCGCCCCCCACCACAATCTCCACCTTCAACTGTCTGTCTCGGACCAGCCATTTGCACGGCTGGTACGACTCCAACGCGCCAACCTGACATTTGTCAAACACAAAGCAGAGGTCGTCTGTGCTTCCACACCGATTCACGGGCAGGCGGCTACACAGGGATCGACAGGGACACCCCGCTGGAGCTCACCGTAGGAGGGATCGGCAGGGCCTGTCGCTGCCGCCGCAGCTGTGCCTCTGCGTTGCGGGGCCTCAACCTCCCACCCGTCCACCTTGCTCGCCCTCCTGCCGCCGAGATCTGCCGCTGGGGAGCCGCCGGCAGATTTGACGGGCGCCACCGCCCGGCCCTCCGGCAGGCTCGATCCGAGCAACATTGTCTTAGCGTGTGGCGTGCGGCCTGCGGTGTGGACGACGCGCAGATCCGACCCGGGCTTTGGTGAAACTGGCCGGGGTGGGACCTGGTCGTGCTCGCACACCTGGCGCCGGCCGCGGTGCAGGAAATCCCACCATCCTTACCAGCAGCTGTTGAAGCAGCAGCAGAAGAAGCAGCAGCAGCATCGGCGGTCCCGGCGACGGCGGTGGCTGCATCACCACCAGCAGCTACTGCAGCAGCAGCAGCGGCGGCGGCGGCGCTACGGCAGCAGCAGCAGCAGCGGCAGCAGTAGCAGCAGCAGCAGCAGCAACGACAGTCAAGCACGATGGCGTGCTCGCCGCATCCGTCGAGCGGCATGCGTCTGCTCCCCTCCTCTGCGTCCCCGTCCACAACCCCATCGCACGCGTCGCTGTTTTGCCCCAAACAACCTGGAGGCATCAGCGACAGCCGCAGCACCAGCAGCAGCAGGAGCAGAAGCAGCAGCATCAACAAAGACGGCAGCAGCAGGCACACTTCAAGCTCAAATGCTGTGAAGATCGGGGTAGGCAGCAGGAGTAGGAGAAGGAGGAAGGCCACAGTGGAGGCTTACTTGCAAGGGCAGCGGGGGCACTTGCAGGCGGCGGAGGCGCAGGCGGCAGTCGCAGCAGCAGCAGCAGCACAGGCGGCTGTGGAGGAGTTTGGTGGGATTGCACAGCACAGCGGCAGTGCCACGTTACCCGTTAGCCAATGCCAATGCAGCAGCAGCGGCAGTGGCAGTAGCAGCAGCACCCGCGTCTTGGATCGCGCAGGCACTACCGCCAGCATGGTCAAGATGAGCAGCAGCGGCAGCAGCGGCAGCAGCAGCCGCGGCGGCAGCAGCACCAGCAGCAGCAGCAGCAGCAGCCGCGGCGGCAGCAGCAGCAGCATCGTTGGCGGAGGTCAGGGTGGCATTGATGGAAGTGGTGGCGTCGTTGAAACCAGCAGCAGCAGCAGCAACAGCAGCAGTGCCAGCGGCGACGATGGCGGCAGCAGCAGCAGCAGCAGCAGCAGCAGCAGCAGCAGCAGCAGTGCGAGCAGTGGCTTAGGAGGCAGAAGCAGTGCAAGAGAGCAACAGTTGGGCGACATGACTGATTTGCCACCGCCGTCCACTCTTCTTCAGATGGCGGCTATCCGCTACACCACCGTGCTCCCTCCCCTGCCACCCTCCGCTGCTGCTTCTGCTTCTGCTCCTGCCGCTGCTGCCGCTGCTGCTGCTGCCTCTGAGCCGGAGCGTCAGTCCAGATTCGCGTCCATGCTGATGCGCTCAGCCGACCGTGGATTGGGGGACTGGGAAAGGGAAGGGGAGGAGACTGTGTCTGGATTGTTTGACGAAGGAGGAGAGTGCGGAGGCGAGGGCGAGGGCGATCGCATGCGCGGCGGGCCGTCACCCTCCATGTCGCCCTCCATGTCACCCTCCATGTCGCCCTCCATGTCGCCCTCCATGTCACCCTCCCCTGCCGCCCAAGAAACGTCGTCTATCCATGGCCAGGGGGGAGGGCGGGAGGAGGCGGTGCGCAGCGCACCGTACACAGCAGCAGCACGCAGTCGCAAGAGAGGGTCCGATCTAGAACCCGAACCCCGATCCGGTACAAACCCCGACGTGCAACCCGCGGCGGTGCACATGGGCCGCCGCGCACACCGACGCGCACCCTCTGCTTCGGTTATGGAACAAACGCAGGCCTTGAGGGTGGTGTGGGGTGGCAAGGGAGCCAGGCGGAGGAGGGGGAGGAGGGACGAGGTCGGGGGTGGAGGAGGAGAGAGGGTTGAGGGGGTGAGGGGAGGGTGGGGGGAGGAGGAGGACGGCACGTTGTTTCCGCACGGGAGCAAGCTTCTGCTGCTGGGTCTGCAGCGGTCGCAGCAGACCGCTGTCGTGAGAGCCGCTGCAGCAGCAGTGCTGGAGCAGGTGAGCATGAAATCTTAGGGCTTGGGAGTTCAGTTGTATGCAGTGTTCGCAAAGCGTGCGCCTTACGCCTCAAGGCGTAAGGCGCACACCTTAAGCCTTAAGGCGCGCCTTAAGCCTTAAGACGCGTCCGCCTTTTGATGTGGGCGCGCCTTATGCCTTAGAGTGCTGAAAGTGCTATTTTTTTTTCGGGAAAAAGAATGTACACAATCTTTCTGGAATGGGGTCTTTCTTGGAGCATCAGGATCGAACGAGGATTGACCATTCTTGTACCTGCAAATCAGCACAGCAGCAGCACATGACATCAGGCACTGTTTTAACCTGTGGCTACATCTGAGCTGATTGCCTGTGCACCTGAAGTCTGCCCTTGTGCCCCTGCCACTTTGTTTTCGTCGTCGGAGACAGTGCGCCGAGTGTGTGCACGCGTGCGCCGTGCATCTGGCAATGCGTCCTGGATCAGCGCTGCGCCCTCTCTCGAAGAGTGTATGACTGTGCCACGCTTTGAGTCAACCGCCCTGGAAGAAGTACGCTGTCGCTGAACTGTGGTGACACATCGTCCGTCATAAACTCTTTGTCGTCTTCGTCGTCGTCGTCGTTGTCGTCGTCGTCGTCGTCGTCGTCGTCGTCGTCGTCGTCGTCGTCGTCGTCGTCGTCGTCGTC
>SZWC01023056.1:30485-41226 GCA_023375785.1 Penium margaritaceum | reverse complement strand
AGTTTATTCATAAACAATTGACGCAGACTAAGTTTTGAATTTTGCAACTTTGAGCTTGAATAACCTATCAACGATTGCTGCGATTGACCAGCCGTGAGAAGGAGAGTTGACAAGACACAGTGAAACTATTTTTATGATATTCAATGACACAATAATATTTTGGCTGGTCATTGTGCATGGTAGCCATACCGTGCCACCACTTATCAAAGGTCTTTGTACTTGCTAGTCGATCCCAAGTATTCCCAAACCATTGTTTACCCCTCTGACCATTTGTGACTCGTATTATGAGTTGTCAACGTTGACCACACACAGTGGATTTCTCTGGTCAAAGGCAGTACATATGCCTACTTTGGTCGGTCATTGTGCATGGTAGGCACACCGTGCTACTACTGACTAAAGGTCATTGTACTTGGTAGTTGAGAACCGATATTCTCATATCATTGTTTCCTCTCCTTACCGTTCGTGACTCGTGTTATGGTTGGTCAACGTTGACCACCCATATTGAAATTTTGTGGTCATGATCAGTGACATATGCCTAGTTTGATTGTTTGGTGTGCATATTAGCCACACCGTGCCACTATGTATTGAAGTTCTTTGTCCTTCCCAGTCAATACATATGCTTCCCAAACCATTGTCTCTCCCTCTGACCATTTGGGACTGGCGTTATGAGTTGTCAATGTTGACCACACACAGTGGACTTATTCGGTTGTAGTCAGTGACATATGCATCATTCGGTTGGTCACTGTGCATGCTAGCCATACCGTGCCACTGCTTGTTGAAGGTCTTTGTACGTGCTAGTTGATAACTAGTGTTCCCAATCCATTGTTTTCCCCTCTGACCATTTGTGACTCGTGTTATGAGTTGTCAATGTTGACCACACACAGTGGACTTATTCGGTTGTAGTCAGTGACATATGCATCATTCGGTTGGTCACTGTGCATGCTAGCCATACCGTGCCACTGCTTGTTGAAGGTCTTTGTACGTGCTAGTTGATAACTAGTGTTCCCAATCCATTGTTTTCCCCTCTGACCATTTGTGACTCGTGTTATGAGTTGTCAATGTTGACCACACACAGTGGACTTATTCGGTTGTAGTCAGTGACATATGCATCATTCGGTTGGTCACTGTGCATGCTAGCCATACCGTGCCACTGCTTGTTGAAGGTCTTTGTACGTGCTAGTTGATAACTAGTGTTCCCAATCCATTGTTTTCCCCTCTGACCATTTGTGACTCGTGTTATGAGTTGTCAATGTTGACCACACACAGTGGACTTATTCGGTTGTAGTCAGTGACATATGCATCATTCGGTTGGTCACTGTGCATGCTAGCCATACCGTGCCACTGCTTGTTGAAGGTCTTTGTACGTGCTAGTTGATAACTAGTGTTCCCAATCCATTGTTTTCCCCTCTGACCATTTGTGACTCGTGTTATGAGTTGTCAATGTTGACCACACACAGTGGACTTATTCGGTTGTAGTCAGTGACATATGCATCATTCGGTTGGTCACTGTGCATGCTAGCCATACCGTGCCACTGCTTGTTGAAGGTCTTTGTACGTGCTAGTTGATAACTAGTGTTCCCAATCCATTGTTTTCCCCTCTGACCATTTGTGACTCGTGTTATGAGTTGTCAATGTTGACCACACACAGTGGACTTATTCGGTTGTAGTCAGTGACATATGCATCATTCGGTTGGTCACTGTGCATGCTAGCCATACCGTGCCACTGCTTGTTGAAGGTCTTTGTACGTGCTAGTTGATAACTAGTGTTCCCAATCCATTGTTTTCCCCTCTGACCATTTGTGACTCGTGTTATGCGTTTTCAACGTTGACCACATGAAGTGAAATTCTTTCGTCATGGTCAGTGACATGTGCATACTTTGGTTGGTCACTGTGCATTGAAGCCACATTGTGCCACTACAGATTGAATGTATTTGTACTTGCTAGCAGATACCTAGTATTCACACACCATTATCTTCCACCCTGACCATTTGTGACTCGTGTTGTGGGTTGTCAACGTTTACCACACTTAGTGACATTATTTGGTCATGGTCAGTGACATATGCCTACTTTGGTTGGTCATCGTGCATGGTCTCCACCCTGTGCCACGACGTATTGAAGCCCCTTGTGCTTGCTATGTGATACTTGGTGTTCCCAAACCATTGTTTCCCCCTTTGACCATTTGTGACTCGTATTATGAGTTGTCTACGTTGACCACACACAGCGGATTTATTTGGCCAATGGCAGTACATATGCCTACTTTGGTCGGTCATTGTGCATGGTAGCCACACCGTGCTACTACTGACTGAAGGTCGTTGTACTTGGTAGTTGAGAACCGATATTCCCATAGCATTGTTTCTTGTCCTGACCGTTTGTGACTCGTGTCATGGTTGGTCAAAGTTGACCACCCATATTGAAATTCCCTGGTCATGATCAGTGACATATGCCTAGTTGGGTTGTTTGGTGTGCATGTTAGCCACACCGTGCCACTACATATTGAAGTTATTTGTCCTTTCTAGTAAATACATAGGCTTCCCAAACGATTTTCTCTCCCTCTGACCATTTGTGACTCGTGTTATGTGTTGTCAATGTTGACCACACAGTGGAATTATTCGGTCATAGTCAGTGACGTATGCATCCTTTGGTTGGTCATTGTGCACGCTAGCCATACCGTGCCACTGCTTGTTGAAGGTCTTTGTACTTCCTAGTTGATAACTAGTGTTCCCAACCCATTTTTTTCCCCTCTGACCATTTGTGACTCGTGTTATGCGTTTTCAACGTTGACCACATAAAGTAAAAATCTTTCTTCATGGTCAGTGACATATGCATACTTTGGTTGGTCACTGTGCATCGAAGCCACATTGTGCCACTACAGATTGAAGGTATTTGTACTTGCTAGTAGATACCTAGTATTCACAAACCATTACCTTCCACCCTGACCATTTGTGACTCGTGTTGTGAGTTGTCAAAGTTTACCACACTTAGTGACATTATTTGGTCATGGTCAGTGACACATGCCTACTTTGGTTGGTCATCGTGCATGGTCTCCACAGTGTGCCACAACGTATTGAAGCCCCTTGTGCTTGCTATGTGATACTTGGTGGTCCCAAACCATTGTTTCCCCCTCTGACCATTTGTGACTCGTATTATGAGTTGTCAACGTTGACACCACACAGCGGATTTCTTTGGTCAAAGGCAGTACATATGCCTACTTTGGTCGGTCATTGTGCATGGTAGCCACAGCGTGCTACTAGTGACTGAAGGTCATTGTACTTGGTAGTTGAGAACCAAGATTCCCATAGCATTGATTCCTGTCCTGACTGTTTGTGACTCGTATCATGGTTGGTCAACGTTGACCTCCCATATTGAAATTCTGTGGTCATGACCAGTGACATATGCCTAGTTTGGTTGTTTTGTGTGCATATCAGCCACACTGTGCCACTACGTATTGAAGTTATTTCTCCTTTCTAGTCAATACATTGGCTTCCCAAACCATTTTCTCTCCTTCTGACCATTTGTGACTCGTGTTATGAGTTGTCAATGTTGACCACACATAGTGGACTTATTCGGTCGTAGTCAGTGACGTATGCATCCTTTGGTTGGTCACTGTGCACGCTAGCCATACCGTGCCACTGCTTGTTGAAGGTCTTTGTACTTCCTCGTTGATAACTAGTGTTCCCAACCCATTGTTTCCCCCTCTGTCCATTTGTGCCTCGTGTTATGCGTTTTCAACGTTGACCACATGAAGTGAAATTCTTTCGTCATGGTCAGTGACATATGCATACTTTGGTTGGTCACTGTGCATCGAAGCCACATTGTGCCACTACAGATTGAAGGTATTTGTACTTGCTAGTAGATACCTAGTCTTCACAAACCATTACCTTCCACCCTGACCATTTGTGACTCGTGTTATGAGTTGTCAATGTTGACCACACATAGTGGTCTTATTCGGTCGTAGTCAGTGACGTATGCATCCTTTGGTTGGTCACTGTGCACACTAGCCATACCGTGCCACTGCTTGTTGAAGGTCTTTGTACTTCCTCGTTGATAACTAGTGTTCCCAACCCATTGTTTCCCCCTCTGTCTATTTGTGACTCGTGTTATGAGTTGTCAATGTTGACCACACATAGTGGTCTTATTCGGTCGTAGTCAGTGACGTATGCATCCTTTGGTTGGTCACTGTGCACACTAGCCATACCGTGCCACTGCTTGTTGAAGGTCTTTGTACTTCCTCGTTGATAACTAGTGTTCCCAACCCATTGTTTCCCCCTCTGTCTATTTGTGACTCGTGTTATGAGTTGTCAATGTTGACCACACATAGTGGTCTTATTCGGTCGTAGTCAGTGACGTATGCATCCTTTGGTTGGTCACTGTGCACACTAGCCATACCGTGCCACTGCTTGTTGAAGGTCTTTGTACTTCCTCGTTGATAACTAGTGTTCCCAACCCATTGTTTCCCCCTCTGTCTATTTGTGACTCGTGTTATGAGTTGTCAATGTTGACCACACATAGTGGTCTTATTCGGTCGTAGTCAGTGACGTATGCATCCTTTGGTTGGTCACTGTGCACACTAGCCATACCGTGCCACTGCTTGTTGAAGGTCTTTGTACTTCCTCGTTGATAACTAGTGTTCCCAACCCATTGTTTCCCCCTCTGTCTATTTGTGACTCGTGTTATGAGTTGTCAATGTTGACCACACATAGTGGTCTTATTCGGTCGTAGTCAGTGACGTATGCATCCTTTGGTTGGTCACTGTGCACACTAGCCATACCGTGCCACTGCTTGTTGAAGGTCTTTGTACTTCCTCGTTGATAACTAGTGTTCCCAACCCATTGTTTCCCCCTCTGTCTATTTGTGACTCGTGTTATGAGTTGTCAATGTTGACCACACATAGTGGTCTTATTCGGTCGTAGTCAGTGACGTATGCATCCTTTGGTTGGTCACTGTGCACACTAGCCATACCGTGCCACTGCTTGTTGAAGGTCTTTGTACTTCCTCGTTGATAACTAGTGTTCCCAACCCATTGTTTCCCCCTCTGTCTATTTGTGACTCGTGTTATGAGTTGTCAATGTTGACCACACATAGTGGTCTTATTCGGTCGTAGTCAGTGACGTATGCATCCTTTGGTTGGTCACTGTGCACACTAGCCATACCGTGCCACTGCTTGTTGAAGGTCTTTGTACTTCCTCGTTGATAACTAGTGTTCCCAACCCATCGTTTCCCCCTCTGTCCATTTGTGCCTCGTGTTATGCGTTTTCAACGTTGACCACATGAAGTGAAATTCTTTCGTCATGGGCAGTGACATATGCATACTTTGGTTGGTTACTGTGCATCGAAGCCACATTGTGCCACTACAGATTGAAGGTATTTGTACTTGCTAGTAGATACCTAGTCTTCACAAACCATTACCTTCCACCCTGACCATTTGTGACTCGTGTTGTGGGTTGTCAAAGTTTACCACACTTAGTGACATTATTTGGTCATGGTCAGTGACATATGCCTACTTTGGTTGGTCATCGTGCATGGTCTCCACAGTGTTCCTGAACGTATTGAAGCCCCTTGTGCTTGCTATGTGATACTTGGTGTTCCCAAACCATTGTTTCCCCCTCTGACAAGTTGCGACTCGAATTATGAGTTGTCAACGTTGACCACACACAACGGGTTTCTTTGGTCAAAGGCAGTACATATGCCTACTTTGGTCGGTCATTGTGCATGGTAGCCACACCGTGCTACTACTGACTGAAGGTCATTGTACTTGGTAGTTGAGAACCGATATTCCCATAGCATTGTTTCCTGTCCTGACTGTTTGTGACTCGTATCATGGTTGGTCAACGTTGACCTCCCATATTGAAATTCTGTGGTCATGACCAGTGACATATGCCTAGTTTGGTTGTTTTGTGTGCATATCAGCCACACCGTGCCACTACGTATTGAAGTTATTTCTCCTTTCTAGTCAATACATTGGCTTCCCAAACCATTTTCTCTCCTTTTGACCATTTGTGACTCGTGTTATGAGTTGTCAATGTTGACCACACATAGTGGACTTATTCGGTCGTAGTCAGTGACGTATGCATCCTTTGGTTGGTCACTATGCACGCTAGCCATACCGTGCCACTGCTTGTTGAAGGTCTTTGTACTTCCTCGTTGATAACTAGTGTTCCCAACCCATTGTTTCCCCCTCTGACCATTTGTGACTCGTGTTGTGAGTTGTCAAAGTTTACCACACTTAGTGACATTATTTGGTCATGGTCAGTGACACATGCCTACTTTGGTTGGTCATCGTGCATGGTCTCCACACTGTGTCACAACGTATTGAACCCCCTTGTGCTTGCTATGTGATACTTGGTGGTCCCAAACCATTGTTTCCCCCTCTGACCATTTGTGACTCGTATTATGAGTTGTCAACGTTGACACCACACAGCGGATTTCTTTGGTCAAAGGCAGTACATATGCCTACTTTGGTCGGTCATTGTGCATGGTAGTCACACCGTGCTACTACTGACTGAAGGTCGTTGTACTTGGTAGTTGAGAATTGATATTCTCATAGCATTGTTTCCTCTCCTGACTGTTTGTGACTCGTGTTATGGTTGGTCAACGCTGACCACCCATATTGAAATTCTCTGGTCATGATCAGTGACATATGCCTAGTTTGGTTGTTTGGTGTGCATATTAGCCACACCGTGCCACTATGTTATATGTCCTTTCTAGTCACTACATTGGCTTCCCAAACCATTGTCTCTCCCTCTGACCATTTGTGACTCGTGTTATGACTTGTCGATATTGACCACATATAGTGGACTTATTCGGTCGTAGTCAGTGACGTATGCATCCTTTGGCTGGTCACTGTGCACGCTAGCCATACCGTGCCACTGCTTGTTCAAGGTCTTTGTACGTTCTAGTTGATAACTAGTGTTCCCAACCCATTGTCTTCCCCTCTGACCATTTGTGACTCGTGTTATGACTTGTCGATATTGACCACATATAGTGGACTTATTCGGTCGTAGTCAGTGACGTATGCATCCTTTGGTTGGTCACTATGCACGCTAGCCATACCGTGCCACTGCTTGTTGAAGGTCTTTGTACTTCCTCGTTGATAACTAGTGTTCCCAACCCATTGTCTTCCCCTCTGACCATTTGTGACTCGTGTTATGACTTGTCGATATTGACCACATATAGTGGACTTATTCGGTCGTAGTCAGTGACGTATGCATCCTTTGGTTGGTCACTATGCACGCTAGCCATACCGTGCCACTGCTTGTTGAAGGTCTTTGTACTTCCTCGTTGATAACTAGTGTTCCCAACCCATTGTCTTCCCCTCTGACCATTTGTGACTCGTGTTATGACTTGTCGATATTGACCACATATAGTGGACTTATTCGGTCGTAGTCAGTGACGTATGCATCCTTTGGTTGGTCACTATGCACGCTAGCCATACCGTGCCACTGCTTGTTGAAGGTCTTTGTACTTCCTCGTTGATAACTAGTGTTCCCAACCCATTGTCTTCCCCTCTGACCATTTGTGACTCGTGTTATGACTTGTCGATATTGACCACATATAGTGGACTTATTCGGTCGTAGTCAGTGACGTATGCATCCTTTGGTTGGTCACTATGCACGCTAGCCATACCGTGCCACTGCTTGTTGAAGGTCTTTGTACTTCCTCGTTGATAACTAGTGTTCCCAACCCATTGTCTTCCCCTCTGACCATTTGTGACTCGTGTTATGACTTGTCGATATTGACCACATATAGTGGACTTATTCGGTCGTAGTCAGTGACGTATGCATCCTTTGGTTGGTCACTATGCACGCTAGCCATACCGTGCCACTGCTTGTTGAAGGTCTTTGTACTTCCTCGTTGATAACTAGTGTTCCCAACCCATTGTCTTCCCCTCTGACCATTTGTGACTCGTGTTATGACTTGTCGATATTGACCACATATAGTGGACTTATTCGGTCGTAGTCAGTGACGTATGCATCCTTTGGTTGGTCACTATGCACGCTAGCCATACCGTGCCACTGCTTGTTGAAGGTCTTTGTACTTCCTCGTTGATAACTAGTGTTCCCAACCCATTGTCTTCCCCTCTGACCATTTGTGACTCGTGTTATGACTTGTCGATATTGACCACATATAGTGGACTTATTCGGTCGTAGTCAGTGACGTATGCATCCTTTGGTTGGTCACTATGCACGCTAGCCATACCGTGCCACTGCTTGTTGAAGGTCTTTGTACTTCCTCGTTGATAACTAGTGTTCCCAACCCATTGTCTTCCCCTCTGACCATTTGTGACTCGTGTTATGACTTGTCGATATTGACCACATATAGTGGACTTATTCGGTCGTAGTCAGTGACGTATGCATCCTTTGGTTGGTCACTATGCACGCTAGCCATACCGTGCCACTGCTTGTTGAAGGTCTTTGTACTTCCTCGTTGATAACTAGTGTTCCCAACCCATTGTCTTCCCCTCTGACCATTTGTGACTCGTGTTATGACTTGTCGATATTGACCACATATAGTGGACTTATTCGGTCGTAGTCAGTGACGTATGCATCCTTTGGTTGGTCACTATGCACGCTAGCCATACCGTGCCACTGCTTGTTGAAGGTCTTTGTACTTCCTCGTTGATAACTAGTGTTCCCAACCCATTGTCTTCCCCTCTGACCATTTGTGACTCGTGTTATGACTTGTCGATATTGACCACATATAGTGGACTTATTCGGTCGTAGTCAGTGACGTATGCATCCTTTGGTTGGTCACTATGCACGCTAGCCATACCGTGCCACTGCTTGTTGAAGGTCTTTGTACTTCCTCGTTGATAACTAGTGTTCCCAACCCATTGTCTTCCCCTCTGACCATTTGTGACTCGTGTTATGACTTGTCGATATTGACCACATATAGTGGACTTATTCGGTCGTAGTCAGTGACGTATGCATCCTTTGGTTGGTCACTATGCACGCTAGCCATACCGTGCCACTGCTTGTTGAAGGTCTTTGTACTTCCTCGTTGATAACTAGTGTTCCCAACCCATTGTCTTCCCCTCTGACCATTTGTGACTCGTGTTATGACTTGTCGATATTGACCACATATAGTGGACTTATTCGGTCGTAGTCAGTGACGTATGCATCCTTTGGTTGGTCACTATGCACGCTAGCCATACCGTGCCACTGCTTGTTGAAGGTCTTTGTACTTCCTCGTTGATAACTAGTGTTCCCAACCCATTGTCTTCCCCTCTGACCATTTGTGACTCGTGTTATGACTTGTCGATATTGACCACATATAGTGGACTTATTCGGTCGTAGTCAGTGACGTATGCATCCTTTGGTTGGTCACTATGCACGCTAGCCATACCGTGCCACTGCTTGTTGAAGGTCTTTGTACTTCCTCGTTGATAACTAGTGTTCCCAACCCATTGTCTTCCCCTCTGACCATTTGTGACTCGTGTTATGACTTGTCGATATTGACCACATATAGTGGACTTATTCGGTCGTAGTCAGTGACGTATGCATCCTTTGGTTGGTCACTATGCACGCTAGCCATACCGTGCCACTGCTTGTTGAAGGTCTTTGTACTTCCTCGTTGATAACTAGTGTTCCCAACCCATTGTCTTCCCCTCTGACCATTTGTGACTCGTGTTATGACTTGTCGATATTGACCACATATAGTGGACTTATTCGGTCGTAGTCAGTGACGTATGCATCCTTTGGTTGGTCACTATGCACGCTAGCCATACCGTGCCACTGCTTGTTGAAGGTCTTTGTACTTCCTCGTTGATAACTAGTGTTCCCAACCCATTGTCTTCCCCTCTGACCATTTGTGACTCGTGTTATGACTTGTCGATATTGACCACATATAGTGGACTTATTCGGTCGTAGTCAGTGACGTATGCATCCTTTGGTTGGTCACTATGCACGCTAGCCATACCGTGCCACTGCTTGTTGAAGGTCTTTGTACTTCCTCGTTGATAACTAGTGTTCCCAACCCATTGTTTCCCCCTCTGTCCATTTGTGACTCGTGTTATGCGTTTTCAACGTTGACCACATGAAGTGAAATTCTTTCGTCATGGGCAGTGACATATGCATACTTTGGTTGGTCACTGTGCATCGAAGCCACATTGTGCCACTACAGATTGAAGGTATTTGTACTTGCTAGTAGATAACTAGTATTCACAAACAATTACCTTCCACCCTGACCATTTGTGACTCGTGTTGTGAGTTGTCAAAGTTTACAACACTTAGTGACATTATTTGGTCATGGTTGGTGACATATGCCTACTTTGGTTGGTCATCGTGCATGGTCTCCACACTGTGCCACGATGTATTGAAGCCCCTTGTGCTTGCTATGTGATACTTGGTGTTCCAAAACCATTGTTTCCCCCTCTGACCATTTGTGACTCGTATTATGAGTTGTCAACGTTGACCACACACAGCGGAATTCTCTGGTCAAAGGTAGTACATATGCCTACTTTGGTCGGTCATTGTGCATGGTAGCCACACTGTGCTACTACAGACTGAAGGCCGTTGTACTTGGTAGTTAAGAACCGGTATTCCCATAGCATTGTTTCCTATCCAGACTGTTTGTGACTCGTGTTATGGTTGGTCAACGTTGACCACCCATATTGAAATTCTCTGGTCATGATCAGTGACATATGCCTAGTTTGGATGTTTGGTGTGCATATTAGCCACACCGTGCCACTACGTATTGAAGTTATTTGTCCTTTCTAGTAAATACATAGGCTTCCCAAACCATT
>SZWC01023055.1:16653-27925 GCA_023375785.1 Penium margaritaceum | reverse complement strand
GGCGGCCCTTCCCACGCCTAGGTCCCGGTTGCAGCCACAGGGGTTCGACTGGCCGTATGTTCTTCACCACTGGAGAGGGGAGGGGGTTCTTGTATGCCCGACGGAACGCCATGTGGGTGAGTCCAAGGTCAGCCAGGTTCTCTGCGTTGATGCGCTTGGTCAGTAAAAAATTCATGCATGCTGACAAGGGCGCAAGTACGGTGCAACTAGGGCGCAACTAGGGCGCAACTAGGACGCAAGTAGGGTGCAAGTATGGCGTAAGTAGGGCGCACATAGGGTGCAACTAGGGTGCAGCTAGGGTGGAAGTAGGGCGCAAGTAGGGCGCAACTAGGGTACAAATAGAGCACAACTAAGATGCAACTAGGGCGCAACTAGGACGCAACTAGGATGTGGCTAGTGCCAACTGAAGCGCAAATAGGGTGCAACTAGGGTGCAACTAGAGCGTAACTAGGCACAAGCAAGGCGCAATAAGGGTGTAAGTAGGGCGCAACTAGGGCGCAACTAGGGCGAAACTAGGGCGCAACTAGGATGTAGCTAGTACCCAACTGAGGCGCAACTAGGATGCAACTAGGGCACAACTAGGGTACAACTAGGGCGCAACTAAGGCGCAACTAGGACGCAAGTAGGGTACACGTAGGACACAAGTAGGACGGAACTAGGATGCAACTAGGGCATAACTAGGGTGCAACTAGGGTGTAGCTAGTGCCCAAGTGAGGCGCAACTAGGGTGCAACTAGGGCGGAACTAGGGCGTAACTAGGGCGCAAGTAGGGTGCAACTAGGACGTAACTAGGACGTAACTAGGACGTAACTAGGACGTAACTAGGACGTAACTAGGACGTAACTAGGACGTAACTAGGACGTAACTAGGACGTAACTAGGACGTAACTAGGACGTAACTAGGACGTAACTAGGACGTAACTAGGACGTAACTAGGACGTAACTAGGACGTAACTAGGACGTAACTAGGACGTAACTAGGACGTAACTAGGACGTAACTAGGACGTAACTAGGACGTAACTAGGACGTAACTAGGACGTAACTAGGACGTAACTAGGACGTAACTAGGACGTAACTAGGACGTAACTAGGACGTAACTAGGACGTAACTAGGACGTAACTAGGACGTAACTAGGACGTAACTAGGACGTAACTAGGACGTAACTAGGACGTAACTAGGACGTAACTAGGACGTAACTAGGACGTAACTAGGACGTAACTAGGACGTAACTAGGACGTAACTAGGACGTAACTAGGACGTAACTAGGACGTAACTAGGACGTAACTAGGACGTAACTAGGACGTAACTAGGACGTAACTAGGACGTAACTAGGACGTAACTAGGACGTAACTAGGACGTAACTAGGACGTAACTAGGACGTAACTAGGACGTAACTAGGACGTAACTAGGACGTAACTAGGACGTAACTAGGACGTAACTAGGACGTAACTAGGACGTAACTAGGACGTAACTAGGACGTAACTAGGACGTAACTAGGACGTAACTAGGACGTAACTAGGACGTAACTAGGACGTAACTAGGACGTAACTAGGACGTAACTAGGACGTAACTAGGACGTAACTAGGACGTAACTAGGACGTAACTAGGACGTAACTAGGACGTAACTAGGACGTAACTAGGACGTAACTAGGACGTAACTAGGACGTAACTAGGACGTAACTAGGACGTAACTAGGACGTAACTAGGACGTAACTAGGACGTAACTAGGACGTAACTAGGACGTAACTAGGACGTAACTAGGACGTAACTAGGACGTAACTAGGACGTAACTAGGACGTAACTAGGACGTAACTAGGACGTAACTAGGACGTAACTAGGACGTAACTAGGACGTAACTAGGACGTAACTAGGACGTAACTAGGACGTAACTAGGGCGCAAGTAGGGTGCAACTAGGGCGGAACTAGGGCGTAACTAGGGCACAAGTAGGGTACAACTAGGACATACGTAGGACGCAAGCAAGACTTAACTAGGGAGCAACTGGGATGCAACTAGGACACAAGTAGGGCGTAAGTAGGTCGCAAGTAAGGCGCAACTAGGACGTAGCTAGTCCATAACTGAGGTGCAACTAGGGTGCAGCTAGGGTGGAAGTAGGGCGCAAGTAGGGCGCAACTAGGGCGCAACTAGGATGTAGCTAGTGCCCAATGGAGGCACAACTATGGTGTAACTAGGATGCAAGTAGGGTATAACTAGGGCACAAGTAGTACACAACAAGGACGCAAATAGGGCGCAAGTAGGGCGCAAGTAGGGCACAAGTAGGGTGCAAGTAGGACGCAACTAGGGTGCAACTAGGGTGCAAGTAGGGCGCAAGTAGGACACAACTAGGGCGCAACTTGGACATAACAAGGACACAACTAGGGTGCAACTAGGGTGCAACTAGGGCGTAGCTAGTCCCTAACTGAGGTGCAACTGGGGCGCAACTAGGGCGCAACTAGGGCGCAACTATGGTACAAGAAGGGTAAAAGTAGGGTGCAACTAGGGCCCAACTAGGGCGCAACTAGGGTGCAACTTGGTCGAAGCTAGTGCTCAAATGAGGTGCAACTCTGCCGCTACTAGGATGTAACAAGGGCGAAAGTAGGATGCAAGTAGGGTGCAAGTAGGGCACAAGTAGGGTACAACTAGGACGTAACTAGGGCGTAACTAGGGCGCAAGTAGGGCGCAATTAGGGCAGAACTAGGGCGCAACTAGGGCGCAACTGTGACGAAACTATGACGTTGCTAGTGCCCAACTGAGGCACAATAATGGCGCAACTATGGTGCAAGTAGGGTGTAACTAGGGCACAAGTAGGGCACAACTAGGCCACAAGTAGGAAGCTAGTAGGGCACACGTAGGGTACAAGTAGGGTGCAACTAGGGTGCAACTAGGGTGCAAGTAGGGTGCAACTAGGACGCAAGTAGGATGCAACTATAGCGCAACTATGGTGCAAATAGGATGCAACTAAGTCACAAATAGGGTGCAAGTAGGGTGCAACTAGGAAGCAAGTAGGGCGCAACTAGGGCGCAAGTAGGGTGCAAATAGGGTACAAGTAGGACACAAATAATGCGCAACTAGGGCACAACTAGGGCGCAAGTAGGGCACAAATAGGGCACAAGTAGGGCACAATTAGGACGCAACTAGGGTGCAACTAGGGCGCAAGTAGGGCGTAAATAGGGCACAACTAGGGCGCAACTAGGGCGTAACTAGGCCGCAACTAGGGCGCAACCAGGGGGCAAAGAGGCTGCAGCTAGGGCGTAGCTAGTGCCCAACGAAGGCGCGACTGGGGCGTAACTAGAACGCAACTTGGGCGCAACTATGGCGTAAGTAGGGCGAAAGTAGGGTGCAACTAGGGCACAAATAGGGCGCAACTAGGACGCAACTAGGTCGTACCTAGTGCCCAAATGAGGCGCAACTACGTCGCAACAAGGGCGCAACTAGGGCGCACTTACGGCGCAACTAGGACGCAACTAGGATACAAGTAGGGCGCAAGTAGGACGCAAGTAGGGTGCAACTAGGGCGCAACTAGGGCGCAACTAGGGCGAAGCTACTGACCAACTGAGGCACAAATAGGGCGCAACTAGGATGCAACTAGGGTGCAATAAGGTTCAAGTAGGATGCAACAATGGCAGAAGTAGGATGTAAGCAGGACGCAAGTAGGACGCAAGTAGGGTGCAACAATGGCGGAAGTAGGATATAAGTAGGACGCAAGTAGGATGCAAGTAGGGTGCAACTAGGGCGCAAGTAGGATGTAACTAGGGCGGAACTAAGATGCATGTAGGGCGCAAGTAGGGCACAACTATGGTGCAACTAGGGCGCGACTAGGGTGCAAGTAGGGCACAAGTAGGGTGAAACTAGTGTACAAGGAGGGTATAACTAGGGTGCAACTAGGGCGCAATTAGGACGCAACTATGGTGCAACTAGGGTGTAAGTAGGATACAAATAGGGCATACCTAGGGTGCAACTAAGGGTACAACTAGGATGCAAGTAGGGCGCAAGTCGGTCGCAAGTATTGTGTAACAAGGGTGCAACTCGGGCACAACTAGGTTGGAAGAAGGGTGCAAGTAGGGCGCAAGTAGGGTGCAACTAGGACACAACTAGGCTACAACTAGGACGTAAGCAGGGTGCAAGTAGGAAGCAAGTAGGACGCAAGTAGGGCGCAACTAGGGCGCAACTCGGGCGCAACTAGGGCGTAGCTAGGACCCAACTGAGCCACAACTAGTGTGCAACTGGGGTGCAAGTAGGACGCAACTAGGACGTAAGTAGGGCGCAACTAGGGCACAAGTAGGGTGCAAATAGGATGCAAGTAGGGCACAAGTAAGACACAACTAGGGCATCACTAGGGCACAAGTAGGGCACAAATAGGGCACAAATAGGGCGCAACTAGGGCGTAACTAGGGTGCAACTAGGGTATAACTAGGACGCAAGTAGGGTGCAAGTAGGACGCAACTAGGGCACAACTAGGGTACAACTAGGGCACAAGTAGGGCAGCAGTACGGTGCAACTAGGGTGCAACTAGGGTGCAACTAGGACGTAACGAGGGTGCAAGTAGGGCATAAGTAGGGCACAAGTAGGGCGCAAGTAGGGCACAACTAGGGCGCAACTAGGGCACAAGTAGGGTACAAGTAGGGCACAACTACGGCGCAACTAGGGCACAAGTAGGGCGTAAACAGGACGCAACTACGATGCAACTAGGGCACAAGTAGGGCACAAGTAGGGCGCAAGTAGGCGTAACTAGGATGAAACTAGGCCGCAACTAGGACGCAAGTAGGACACAAGTAGGGCGCAACTAGGGCACAAGTAGGGTACAAGTAGGGCACAACTAGGGCGCAACTAGGGCACAAGTAGGGCGTACATAGGGTGCAAGTAGGGCACTAGTACGGTGCAACTAGGGTGCAACTAGGACGTAACGAGGGTGCAAGTAGGGCATAAGTAGGGCACAAGTAGGGCGCAAGTAGGGCGCAACTAGGGCGCAACTAGGACGCAAATAGGATGCAAGTAGGGCAAAAATAGGGCACAACTAGTGTATAACTAGCATGCAAGTAGGGCGTAACTAGGGTGCAACTAGGGTACAACTAGTACGCAACTAGGGCGCAACTAGGACGCAACTAGGGTGCAACTAGGGCGCAACTAGGGCGCAACTAGGGCGCAAGTAGGACGCAACTAGGACACAAGTAGGGCTCAAGTAAGGTGAAACTAGGACGCAACTAGGGCGCAACTAGGGCGTAACTTGGACGTAGCTAGTGCCCAACTGAGGCGCAACGAGGACGCAACTAGGGCACAACCAGGGCAAAACTAGGACACAAGTACGACACAACTAGGGCACAAGTAGGGTACAACTAGGGCACAAGTAGGGCGTAAGTAGGATGCAACTAGGATGCAACTAGGGCGCAACTAGGGCGTAACTAGGGCATAGCTAGTGCCCAACTGACGTGCAAGTAGGACGCAACTAGGATGCAAGCAGGACGCAACTAGGGCGCAAGTAGGGCGCAACTAGGATGCAACTAGGGCCCACGTAGGACGCAAGGAGGGTGTAACTAGGGTGCAAGTGGGACGCAACTAGGACACAAGTAGGGCGCAAGTAGGGCGCAAGTAAGGTGCAACTAGGATGTAACCAGGGCGTAACTAGGGTGCAAGTAGGGCGTAGCTAGTGCTAAACTGAGGAGGGCCTATGACGCAACTAGGACGCAAGTAGGGCGCAACTAGGATGCAAGTAGGGCGCAACTAGGGTGCAACTAGGGCACAACTAGGGTGCAACTAGGGTGCATGTAGGACACAAGTAGGTCACAACTAGGGCGCAAGTAGGGCGCAACTAGGATGCAAGTAGGGCGCAACTAGGGTGCAACTAGGGCACAACTAGGGTGCAACTAGGGTGCATGTAGGACACAAGTAGGTCACAACTAGGGCGCAACTAGGGCACAACTAGGGTGCAAGTAGGGTGTAAGTAGGACACAGCTAGGGTACAACTAGGGCACAACTAGGGTACAACTAGGGCGTAGCTATTGCCCAACTGAGGTGCAACTAGGGCTTAACTAGGGCACAAGTACGGCGCAAATCGGGTGCAAGTACAACACAACTAGGGCGCAAGCAGGGTGCAAGTAGGGTGCAACTAGGACGCAACTAGGGCGCAACTAGAGCGAAACTAGGACGTAGCCAGTATCCAATAGAGGCACAACAATGGCACAACTAGGGTGCAAGTAGGGTGCAACTAGGGCACACGTAGGGAACAAATAGGATGCAAGTAGGACACAAGTAGGGTGCAAGTAGGGTGAAAGTAGGGTGCAACTAGGGTGCAACTAGGGTGCAAGTAGGGTACAACTACGATGCAAGTAGGGCACAACTAGGGCACATCTAGGGCGCAAATAGGGTGTAACTAGGGTGCAACTAGGGTGCAAGTAGGGTATATCTAGGATGCAAGTAGGATATATCTACGTTGCAACTAGGGTGTAACTAGGGTGTAAGTAGGGTACAAGTAGGGCGTAAGTAGGACGCAAATAGGGTACAACTAGGATGCAACAAGGGCGTAAGTAGGACGTAAGTAGGGTACAAGTAGGACACAACCAGGGCACAATTGGGGCACAATTAGGGCGTAAGTAGGGCACAAGTAGGGCACAACTAGGGGGCAACTAGGGCATAACTAGGACACAACTAGAACACAACTAGGGTGTAACTAGGGCGTAGATAGTGCCCAACTGAGGCGCAATTGGGACCTAACTAAGGCAGAACTAGGGCGCAACTATGGCGCAAGTAGGATGCAAGTAGGGTGCAACTAAGGCACAACTAGGTTGCAACTAGGGTACAACTAGGATTTAGCTAGTGCCCAAATGAGGCGCAACTAGGCCATAACTAGGGTGCAACTAGGGCACGACTATGGCGTAACAAGGGCACAAGTAGGGCACAAGTAGGGCACAAGTAGGGCGCAAGTAGGACGCAACTAGGACGCAACTAGGGCGCAACTAGGGCATACCTTGTGCCCAACTGAGGTGCAACTAGGGCGCAACTAGGGTGAATCTAGGGTGCAACTAGGGTGCAAGTAGGGTACAACTAGTACGGAAGTAGGATGCAAGTAGGCGCAAGTAGGGCACAACTAGGACGCAATTGGGATGCAACTAAGATGCATGTAGGGTACAAGTAGGGTGTAACTAGGGTGCAACTAGGACGCGACTCGGGTGCAAGTAGGGCACAAGTAAGGCGTAACTAGGGCAAAAGTAGGGTGAAACTAGTGTGCAACTAGGGGTCAACTAGGGTGCAACTAGGGTACAAGTAGGACCTAAGTAGGGAGCAACTAGGACACACCTAGGGCGCAACTAGGACGCCAGGAGGGTGCAAGTAGGGCGCAAGTAGCATACAACTAGGGTACAACTAGGGCACAACTAGAACGCAAGTAGGGTGCAAGTAGGGCACAAGTAGGACATAACTAGGGTGCAACTAGGGTACAACTAGGGCGCAAGTAGGGTGCAAGCAGGGCGCAAGTAGGGTGCAAGCAGGGCGCAAGTAGGACACAACTAGGACGTAAGCAGGGACAAGTAGGGTGCGACTAGGGTGCAACTAGGACACAACTAGGGCGCAACTAGGGCGCAAGTAGAGCATGACTAGGACGCAACTAGGGTGCAACTAGGGCGCAACTAAGGCGTAATAGGGCGTAGCTACTGCCCAACTGAGGCACAACTAGGGTGCAACTAGGGAGCGACTAGGGTGTAACGAGGGCATAAATAGGGCGGAAATAGGACACAACTAGGGTGCAACTAGTGTACAACTAGGGCCCAAGTAGGACGTAAGTAGGGCGTAACTAGGGTGCAACTAGGGCACAACTAGGACGCAAGTAGGATGCAAGTAGGGCGTAAGTAAGGCGCAACTAGGACGTAACTAGGGCGTAATTAGGGCATAAGTAGGACGCAAGTAGGACGTTAGTATGGCGCAAGTAGGGTGCAAATAGGGTACAACTAGGGCACAAGTAGGGTGTAAGTAGGGCACAAGTAGGGCGCAACTAGGATGCAACTAGGGCGCAACTAGGGCGCAAGTAGGACGCAAGAAGGATGCAAATAGGGTATAACTAGGGCACAACTAGAGCGCAGCTAGTGTCCAACTGAGGTGCAACTAGGGCACAACTAGGGCGCAAGAACGGCGCAAGGCACAAATAGGGTGCAACTACGGCACAAGTAGGGCGCAATTAGTGCACAACTAGGATACAACTAGGGTGCAACTAGGGCGAAACTATGTCATAGCTAGTGCCCAACTCCGTACGACTCTGTCCAACTCCATACAACTATGTACAACTCCGTACAACTCCGTACAACTTTGTACAACTCCGTACAACTCCGTACAACACTGAAAAACTTGCTACCACTCGCTACAACTCTGTACACCTCAGTACACCTCTGTACAGCTTCGTACAACTATGTACAACTCTGTACAAATTTGTACAACTCCATACAACTCCATAAAACTCTGTACAACTCCGTACAACTCCGCAAAACTCCGTATAAATCGCTACACATCTGTACAACTCTGTTCAGCTCCGTAAAACTCTGTAAAACTCTGTACAACTCCGTACAACTCTGTACAAATCACTAGAACCCCGCAAAACTCTGTACAACTCCTACAACTTCGTACAACTCTTTATACCTCCGTACAGCTCCCTACAACTCTGTACAACTCCATGCTACTCTGCACACCTCCATACAACTCTGTAAAACTTTTCTACAACTTGCTACAAGTTTGTACAACTCCATGCAATTCCGTACAAGTCCGCACTACTCTGTCAACTTTGTACAACTCCGTACAACCTCATGCATTTCCCTACCACTCCCTACAACTCCGTACGACTCCGTACAACTCCGTGCAACTCTGTACAACTCCATAAATCTCTGTACAAATCACTACAATTCTGTACAACTCCGTACAGCTTTGTACAACTCCATACAATTCCGAAGAACTCTGTAGAAATCCGTACAACTCCGTACAACTCCGTACTACCCCGTATAACTCCATTCAACTCCCTTCAACTACGTACAACTATGTACAACTCTGTACAACTTGGCACAACCCCGTACAACTCCGTAGTACTCCGTATGATTCCGTATAACTCCATATGACTCTGTACAACTCTGTAAAACTCCGTCCAACTCCGTACAACTCCGTACAACTCTGTACAATTCTGTCAAACTCCGTACAACTTGCTACAACTTGCTACAACCCTACACAACTCTATACAGCTCTGTACAACTCCGTACAACTCTGTACAACTCCATACAACTCCGTACAAATCGCTTCACCTCAGTACAAATCCGTACAACTCCGTACAACTACGTACAACTCCGTACAGCTCCATACAACTCCGTACAAATCGCTTCACCTCAGTACAAATCCGTACAACTCCGTACAACTACGTACAACTCCGTACAGCTCCATACAACTCCGTACATCTCCACACAACTCTGTACAATTCCATACTACTCCTTACAATGTTTCTACAATGTGCTACAAATCTGTACAACTCCGTACAACTCTGTACAACTCTGCACAACTGTGTATAACTCCGTACAACTCTGTAGAACTCTGTACAACTCCCTACAACTCCCTACGACTCCGGACAACTCCGTACAACTCTGTATTGCTTTGTACAACCATGTACAACTCATTCCAACTCTGTAGACGTCCTTAAGAATTGCTACAACTCCGTACAGCTCCATACAGGTCCGTAGAACTCTTACAACTCTACAGAACTCTGTACAAATTGCTAGAACTCCGTACAACTCGGTTGAACTCTGTACAGCTCTGCACAACTCTGTACAACTCTGTACAGCTTGGTACAACTCTATACAACTCCATACAGCTCCGTAGAGCTCCCGACAACTTTGCACAACTTCATACAACTTTGTACATCTCCATACAACTCTGTAAACTATTTCTACATCTTGCTACAAATCCGAACAACTCATACAACTCCGTACAGCTCCGTACAACTCTGTCCAACGCCGTACAACTCTGCTTAACTCCGTACGACCCCTACAACTCCCTACAACTTCCTATGACTCTGTACAACTCTGTACAACTCCGTAAAACTCCGTACAATTCCGCAAAACTCTGTACAACTCCGCACAATTCCCTACAACTCCGTACTACTCCTTAGAACTCCGTACAACTCCGTACAACTCCATAAAACTGTGACAACTTAGTACTTCTCCGTACAACTCCGTATAGCTCCGTACAACTATGTACAATTCACTACAGCTCTGTACAACTCGGTACAGCTCCGTGCAACTCCGTACAACTTTGTACAACTCCGTACAACTCTATAGAAATCCGTACAACTCCGTACTACTTTGTATAACCTTATACAACTCCATGAAAATCCGTAAAACTCTGCACAAATCCGTACAACTCTGTAAAACTCTGTTAAACTCTGTCCAACTTCGTACAACTCCATACAACTTTGCACAACTCCGTAAAACTCTGTATAACTTGCCACAACTCGCTACAACACTGTACAACTCTGTACAACCTTATACAACTCTGTACAACTCCGCACAAATCCTTATAATTCCGTACAACTTACAACTCCGTACAACTCTGTAGAACTCCGTACAACACCGTACAAAATGATATACATCTGTATAGACTTGTACAGATGTACAAGTCTATACAGCTCCGTCCAACTCTGTATAACACTGTACAACTCTGTACAAATCTGTACAACTCCATATTACTCAATAAAACTCCGTACAAGTTTGTACAACTCTGTACAACTCTGTACAAATTACTAAAACTCTGCACAACTCCATACAACTTTGTGCAACTCTCCACAACTCCGTACAGCTCCGTAAAACTCCGTATAACTCAATACAACTCTGCACAACTCCATGCAACTCCGTACAACATTTCTACAACCTGCTTCAATTCCGTACAAATCCGTACAACTCCGAACAACTCTGTACAACTCTGTCCAACTCCGTACAACTCTGTACAACTCCGTTCAATCCCCTCGAATTCCCTACAACTCCCTAAGACTCCGTACGACTCTGTACAACTCCGTAGAAATCCGTATAACTCCCTACTACTCCTTACAACTCCATACATCTCCGTACAACTTTGTACAACTCTGTACAACTCTATACAACTCTGTACAACTACGTACAACTCCGTACAACTCCGCACAACTCCGTACAACTCCGTACAAATCACTACAACTCCGTACAACTCCGTAAAAATCCATACAACTCCGTACAGCTTCGTACAACTCCGTGCAACTCGCTACAACTCCCTGTAATTTGCTACAACTC
>SZWC01023054.1:14810-31776 GCA_023375785.1 Penium margaritaceum | reverse complement strand
AGCTATAGCCCTGCCCACTGTACTGCCAGTGGGGTCCCTGCTTGCTTGGACCATGGCACATAAGGTGGCCGTTACACAGGTGGCTGTGTCAAGAATGGCTCGGCAAGGCCAGCTGGATCTGTGTCAGAGGGTAATGCTGGGACATGGCAAGTGACTTTGTGAACAGTAGAGGTAGGTACACTATTGGCTGCAATGTTTGGGGGTGCATGTGGCAAAGGTATTGCATTCTTGGAGGTGATAAGGGGAGATTGTCGATGGTGTTTTTGCACTGGTCAATCTCACGCTCCCTTGTCTCCTTGAGGAATTGAATTATCTCATGCTAGGAGTCACACAAGAGTCTTCAAAACCACCCCAGATCTTCCGAGTCGTGGCTTAGCTGCAGCCTAGCCCAATGATCAAGGTCCGGTTCAAACCACTCACACACATACTCCCTGACTCCAGTGCGTAGAAAGCCCAGCTCATTGTCACTTGGTCCTGCTGAAGATGATGGAGAGGCCACGGTGGCTGATGAGAGTGCAGTTGCAGCCGGCGAGTAGCAGAGATCGCATCGGATGATGGCAGCACAAGCAGTAGCAACAACAGCAGCAGCTGCTGTAGGAGAGGTCAATGTAATGGTTGCCATGGCTGCTGTAGATGTGTGAAGAAATGGTGTCATAGAGTAGCTACTGCCTGGGATGCTCCAAGAGCTGTAGTGGCAGCTGCAACAACTGCAATGATAGTCGAGGCCATTGCAAAAGAGATGGCGGTGGCAGCTGCAAGGAGCAGCCGCATCATGTCTGATGCAGCTACCTTGGGAGAAGTGAGAGCAGCGGTATTGGCAATGGAAGTAGCTCCATTAGGAGAAGAAATGCCTACTGCTTGCCAATTGATGAGCCTGTGCACGGACAAGCCTGTCGTTCAACAGGCCTTGTAGGGCTCGCTTTCAGACTTAATGAAAAAAAAGGCGAGGAGAAATGAGGGCAAAGACAAGGCCTAAACTTTGGACCCCACATCCATTCCGGTTTCACCTGTTGGGGAATTGTTGTGACTCCACTTCTGGGATGGCTGGCTCATTTTTCATTTCTTGATTTTCAGTTTATTTTTTCTTCTTTCTTTCCTCATTTTCCCTCTATTTCCTTCTCTTTGAATCATCTCTTTCTTCCTTCTACCTCCCTTTAACCTCTCTTCTAAGATCTGGTCGAGGCCCCGATGTTTGGAGATCTGTCCCAGTTATTGAGGGAAACCCTCTTTCGCTCCTCATGGTGGACTCTCAGGTGTGTGGGGTTTGTCCCGAGCTATGGGAGACCATTCTCTTATTTTCCATTATCTATTTTAGGATATGGCTACAACGGTGGTGCCACTGCTTGGGTGGCACTGGGGCCTGTCCTAGTCCTATCCCACCATTCATTGACCGCCATCGGCTTGCTACACACGTCCAAGGTGACTGCAAAGGTCATTCACACCAGCCATTTCGAGTTCTCCTCCGCCAGCCATCTTGGGCTCCTGCCAGCTGGCTATTCAGTCTTCCCCAGCCTCTCACTCAAATCCTTTTTGCCAGATGTCCCTTGTGGTGTGAGTTTGACGGTTGGATCCAGGGATCACCGTTGTGAGTCGGATGGATCCCTTCGAGGAGCGTCTTTGGGAAGTCTGGGTGCGTGTGGTGCATGGATTGAGGAGTGAAAGCATGGCGCATTTCCTGGTGTTTTGGCCCATTACTTTGGTTGTGCATTGCTATACATTGCCTTTTCAGGTAGTGTATCCACATGTCGTGTATTTCTATCCCCTGCTCATGTTGCTTGATGCTTGGGGATCCTCAAGTTTTGAGCCACTCACCACAAGATGTCATCATTTTTCATGTTTTCATCTCTGGGACCTGTCGTGGCCGTGTGTTTTGTCCGTATTGGTTCACAACACATGCTTTGCGCATTGATGTCATGCAGTTCATTGGTCCTTCATGTGACGTGCTCCTATGAGATGTACTCTGTGTGTCCACGGTGGAGGCGATGCTGATAGTGAGCCTGTTTTATATCACCATCTTTGAATATCAGGGTATGGACTTTGTCACGTCTATTAGTATTGGTACCGTTTCATTGCAATCATCTGGGCATGTTGTACTTTGTGGCCTTTGTTTCAACAAATTAGACGTATTTATCTTTTGCCACCTACCACATGTGTCACTACTATTGCTCCCGCATATGTTGCCCCTTTGCTTTCTGCTGATCATACGCACTTGCTGCATTGTTGCCTCTGCCATGTGAACATCACTGCCATTCATAACTTCTTGCGTCATTGGCCTGCTACTTGTCCAAATTCTGGCACTTTCATCGCTCCCTACACTACTGCCTGTGTAGATGGTGTACAAGGAATACATCGTTTGTTCTTCCTTGTGTTCACATCTCGCATCCATAAGCCTCTTGCTCTTGTCCATGCTCATGTCACCAGACCATTTTTGGTCGAGTTCCTCGGTGGTGGTCGTTATGTCCTTTTTCTGAAATAAGTGTATCTACACTTGTCTTAGATGTTTCTCCTCTGTCTAAAGAATGAATTTTGTTCCACAATTGAGTCCTAGCTTGTCCAGGGAGAGCGTGCTTTTCAGCGTAAGTTACAGTTGTTTCACTTTGATTGTGGTGGCGAGTTCATTAGACCCTACCTTTGTTTTCTTAAACTAGTCGGTGTACAACTTTATTCTTTTACCTCCTATACCCATCAACAAAGCTACATTTCTGTATGATAGAATCATACTCTGGCGGATGGGGTTTGCACTAAGCTGGTCGATTCTAGAATTTATGAACCTTTTTGTTTTGAGGCCATGAAGTACATGACTTCGGTGTGAAAGTGAGTTCCTCAAGGGCCACTTGCACACCACATCACGTTGTACAAATGCTGGTACAGTTTTTTCACAGACTTGTGCCTTGCACGAGACTAGAGGAGCATTGCTGTTGCTTGGCTCCCTGAGGACCAATGCATTGGGAGGCTCTCCTCTTGTGGATGTCTTTGCCCATTTCTCAGCGAATCGTCGTAGGTTCAGGCATAGCATTCATGGAACCTTGAGTTTCGTTGTGTCATTGTGCCATACGAGGTGTGAACCAAGGGGCGCCCAGCGTGACGGTCGCATGCCGAGCCCTTGGGATGAAGCTCCCAACCCTTGACCCTTTGGTGTGTGGGCCAACACTTGAGATGTCGCACGATCCTCTCCTAGCAGCAATACCGCATCAAGTGACCAAGGTTCTCACTGTGTGACTCTCCCGGTGGCGTTTGCACCAAGGTGCACTGCGGAAGACTTGTAAGATCGAATGGACATGTGCAAGGTGATGCTTGGATAACAAGGAGAGTTGAGCAAGGAATGACTCTTTAGATGTGATAGATCAGCATACGGCAATGTACAGAGTTTCTGTGTAAGATTGGCATGCCTAGAACAATCTCTTGGCTTCCTAATGTACTAGTCCCTATGAGCCTGCTGAAAGCTCCTCGGTGCTCCGAAGCTCTCTACTGAGGTGCACTCATGAAAAAAACATGTGTATCATTTAGTACGTGCCACAAGAGTTCCAACGCACCAAAGAACGCCTCAATCCATGGACAAAACGGCTGAGTTATGGCCGTTTGAATGCTCCACGCGTTGACTGCCGCTGGCAGTACCACGTGCGGAGGTCACGGCCGTCCGAAGCGCCCTTGCTTGCGAATGCAGCTCCACCTGCCATCCCGAAGTGCCCATGGATCCCAATGAACCTTGCCTCATTGGCTGAGCATCCATCCAGGGGCGATTTTGGCTGTAGTGGGTGAGAACGTTGCTCTGCCTTGTTGGGGTCGAACCGGTGCTCCCATTCATTTTCTGGACGTGCACCACCCAACTTTGCCCGGCCGTATCTTTCTCGTCCTTGCACCAAATGACCCGGTTCTTGAACCAAACCTGCACGGTTTTTCACGATAAATACAATCATGACCTCAAGTAAGGATTTGAAGTCATCAGGTTGATAAAAACACCGCCTCGACCGGCGGGTCCCATAACATTACCCCCTCCCCCCCTCCGAGGCGCCCCGTCCCGGTGCGCTCCAGGCAGATGCGGAAGACGACGTCTGCACCATCGCTCCAGCTCTGGGGATCCAGCAGTTGTGCATTCACAGGTATCTGCCACCCATTGCCATTCTCGCAATGTGCAGAATGAACCTCACGTGCGTCCAACCCGCCACCAACACCGGTGGAGGAGCGGTTCCTGCAACTGTAGCTGTTGTGATCTGGCAGCACCTTCATGCACCAAGAATCCCCTTTGCCTTCCATTGCTTGTCTGCCATTTGCAGCATCCACCGTTGCATCATGAGGAGCCGCATGAACCTCTCTTAGCAGTTAAACCACTGCTAGTGACCGAGGTTACCGCCACGCAACGTCTCATCTTCACCTCGCCGAGGTGGCGAAGTGAGACCCCGTCCCCTTCACAACCACAAGATAACACAACCAATCTGGTTCCAGACTCCAGGCATGCAACCAGTCCCGGCCAATGAAGAAGACGTAGTCATGTATTGGGCATGTACGAAGAAACACCTCGCACACAATAACGCCCACTTGGACAGGTTGCTTGACAAGAGGTCTTCTGCACACTACCAATATGGACATTCGCCACACCATAAATGCCCCCTCCAAGATGCAATGACAACCCTATCCTTGCAGTCAAGTTGTTATATGAGCNTGCTTGGATAACAAGGAGAGTTGAGCAAGGAATGACTCTTTAGATGTGATAGATCAGCATACGGCAATGTACAGAGTTTCTGTGTAAGATTGGCATGCCTAGAACAATCTCTTGGCTTCCTAATGTACTAGTCCCTATGAGCCTGCTGAAAGCTCCTCGGTGCTCCGAAGCTCTCTACTGAGGTGCACTCATGAAAAAAACATGTGTATCATTTAGTACGTGCCACAAGAGTTCCAACGCACCAAAGAATGCCTCAATCCATGGACAAAACGGCTGAGTTATGGCCGTTTGAATGCTCCACGCGTTGACTGCCGCTGGCAGTACCACGTGCGGAGGTCACGGCCGTCCGAAGCGCCCTTGCTTGCGAATGCAGCTCCACCTGCCATCCTGAAGTGCCCATGGATCCCAATGAACCTTGCCTCATTGGCTGAGCATCCATCCAGGGGCGCTTTTGGCTGTAGTGGGTGAGAACATTGCTCTGCCTTGTTGGGGTCGAACCGGTGCTCCCATTCATTTTCTGGACGTGCACCACCCAACTTTTCCCGGCCGTATCTTTCTCGTCCTTGCACCAAATGACCCGGTTCTTAAACCAAACCTGCACGGTTTTTCACGTAGAATACAATCATGACCTCAAGTAAGGATTTGAAGTCATCAGGTTGATAAAAAAACCGCCTCGACCGGCGGGTCCCATAACATTACCCCCTCCCCCCCTCCGAGGCGCCCTGTCCCGGTGCGCTCCAGGCAGATGCGGAAGACGACGTCTGCACCATCGCTCCAGCTCTAGGGATCCAGCAGTTGTGCATTCACAGGTATCTTCCACCCATTGCCATTCTCGCAATGTGCAGAATGAACCTCACGTGCGTCCAACCCGCCACCAACACCGGTGGAGGAGCGGTTCCTGCAACTGTAGCTGTTGTGATCTGGCAGCACCTTCATGCACCAAGAATCCCCTTTGCCTTCCATTGCTTGTCTGCCATTTGCAGCATCCACAGTTGCATCATGAGGAGCCGCATGAACCTCTCTTAGCAGTTAAACCACTGCTAGTGACCGAGGTTACCGCCACGCAACGTCTCATCTTCACCTCGCCGAGGTGGCGAAGTGAGACCCCGTCCCCTTCACAACTACAAGATAACACAACCAATCTGGTTCCAGACTCCAGGCATGCAACCAGTCCCGGCCAATGAAGAAGACGTAGTCATGTATTGGGCATGTACGAAGAAACACCTCGCATACAATAACACCCACTTGGACAGGTTGCTTGACAAGAGGTCTTCTGCACACTACCAATATGGACATTCGCCACACCATAAATGCCCCCTCCAAGATGCAATGACAACCCTATCCTTGCAGTCAAGTTGTTATATGAGCTGTAACTCGCGCCGCCAACCAGCAGTCCGCGCAGCTTCCTCCGACCCTTGGAACCGCAAAACCAGAATTCCAAGAACCAGCCCTTGGAAAACCCCTAGAACCGCCAGGCCCTCCTTCAACCCGCAACAGCGAACAAATAGTCCCGTAGTAGGCAAAACACAATTCTAGCCTGGTGCTGATTTGGTGGGTGAAGGATGTACATCAGCGAGAAACTTTCCCCTCACCGCTGCTGCCCAATGCCCTGCTTTGCCTTGCGCTTGGGGCACTCCTTCCTGCGGTGACCCTCCTCGCCGCAACACCAACACTTGGCCCTCAGTCCACGTTGCCCGTCTAAGCCTCGTTGCTCCCCTCGGATTGCATCCACTTCCATGGGGACAGCCTGATCTGGCTGCTCCATCCAAGATTGTGTCACAAATCTGCTTGGACTTGCATTGTAGTTGACCGCGTCAAAGCGTTTGGCTGCTAAAACCAGCTCTGCAAAGGTCCTCAACCCGAGCACCGCGATTTCACGTTGGACGTGCGGCTTCAGGCCATCATGGTAGCGGTCGTACGCCTCCCCGTCTGAGAGGTTGTTGATCTGCGCCGCCAAAGCCAGGAAGCTTGTGGTGTATTCTTGGATCGATCCGCCTTGCTTGACGTGCTTGATCTTGTCACGTGCAACTTGGCTGTCTTTGAGGAGGTCCAAACGCGCCTGGAGCATTTTCTCAAACTGCTCCCATGTCTCTGGCTTCTCCGTCAATGCAGGTGCACCAAGCCGCCTGGCCTCCAGCTCATTTGACAACCCACCAGTGTTCCGCCGGCACAATGCCGACCACCACTAGAGCACCATTTGCCGGGGCAACTTAGGTGCATACTCTAGTATCGTGGCATCTTCTCCCACGGGAACGCCCAACGCCGTGAAGTACTTGTTCACCATGAAGAGCCACTTGCGCACATTGCCCTTCCAGTGTAGAACTCAAGCTCCTTTGGCTTGGACCACCGAAAGACAGGTGCGGATGCCAATGCAACACCCCCCAACACACTTCTCCTTTGGCCGACATACCTCTCCTCAACATCCGCACGCAATTGCTGGTTCTCTTGGCGCAGCTCGTTGAGAGCACGCTGGATCTCCTCCATGAGGTAGGCCTGGTTGCATGCCACGGCTGCCATGCTTCCGGTTGTGAAAAAAAAATTCTGGCCAAATGCAAACCCACAGACCTGCTGCCTCCCTTGGGTCCGCACAAAGCGAAGCAAACTTCCACGCGCTCTGATACCAAATGTGAACCGAGGGGCGCCCGGAGTGACGGTCACACACCGAACCCTTGGGGTAAACCTCCCAACCATTGACCCCTTAGTGAGTGGGCCAACCCTTGAGATGTCGCACGACCTTCTCCGAGCAGCAAGAATACTGCTAGTGATTGAGGTTCTTGCCGTGCGACTCTCCTGGTGGCGTTTGCACCAAGGTGCACTGCAGAAGACTTGTAGGATCGAATGGATGTGTTCAAGGTGATACTTGGATAACAAGGAGAGTTGAGCAAGGAATGAGTCCTTAGACATGATAGATCAGTACAAGGCAATGTACAAAGTCTCTGGGTAAGATTGGCATGCCTAGAACAATCCCTAGGCTTTCTTATGTACCAGCCCCTATGAGCCTGCCGAAAGCTCCTCGGCGCTCTGAAGTCCTCTACTGAGGTGCACTCATGCAAATAACATGTGCATCATGTAGTATGCACCACCATGTTTCCAACGCACCAAAGAATGCCTCAATCCGTGGAGAAACGGCTGAGTTACGGCCGTTTGAATGCTCCACGCATGACTGCCGCTGGCAGTACCGCTTGCGGAGGTCGCGGCCGCCCGAAGCGCCCTTGCTTGCGAATGCAGCTCCAGCCGCCATCCTAAAGCACCCATGGATCCCAATGAAACTTGCCTCATTGGCTGAGCATCCATCCATAGGCGCTTTGGCTGTAGTGGGCGAGAAAGTTGCTCCGCCTTGTTGGGGTTGAACCTGTGCTCCCATTCATTTTCCAGACGCGCACAAACCAACTTTGCCTGGGCGTATCTTTCTCGTCCTTGCACCGAATGACCCGGTTTCCTGAACCAATCCTGCATGGTTTTTCATGTAGAACAACATAATGGCCTCAAATAATGTGTTTGATGCCATCAGGGTGATGAAAACACTGCCTCGACTGGAGGGTCCCATAACATGAGGTTCTCTTCTTTGATACAAAATTTAGTCATGACACTATCCCCCACATCCACGCTCTTAGTCCGGTTTTACATGTCGATGGAAGCTCTTGGAGTGGATGGCCCTCGGGTGGCTCATTTCACGGAAACATGAATCCTATGTCGTCTACACCCTTACATGTGCCCAACTCTTTACCCACTTGTTTGCTGCTCCATGTGCCACTGCTTTCGTCATTTCCTTAGTATTAAGCACTTGCATTATCATGTGTAACATGATCTGTCTCCACATCAGCCTCTGCATCCTCATCTGCGTCCGCATGATTGCCACTGCTTTCGTCATTTCCTTAGTATTAAGCACTTGCATTATCATGTGTAACATGATCTGTCTCCACATCAGCCTCTGCATCCTCATCTGCGTCCGCATGATTGCCATGGTAAAAACCTGGTGGATTTTCTCACCTCATCTTCGTTATCACCAACATCATCTTTTGCATCATCACATGTGTCATTGCCTCTATAATCTTCCACAATTCCCCTTGTACATCGGACCCAACACCTCCACTATCCTCATCTTCTATTACTCCATTCAGTGAGGCTCTTGGTAGTTTCCTTTGTGATTCAAAGTCCTTCACTCACTATCTTCCCTCTCTCGGTCATTATGTGTCTGATCTTCCTTCTGTCCCGGCCTTGGCTATTGTCATTGACCAGCAAGATCTTACCACTAGTCAGGATGTGCTTGGCCTGGTTGGGACTGTTGTCAAGCACAACTCAGTAGTTGGTTGAATCCCCATCGTGGATGCATTGTTTTGTACTTGTACAACCATTGAGTATTGTCCCACCATGTTTTCTGCTTTTGTCACCATTGCACTCATTATGTGTTGCGAAACGGTGCTCCTGCTTGATCCAGACACAGTCGAGGCGTCTCACTCCACTCAGGATGCGGTTCTCTCAGAGCAGGCTATGCATGTGGAGCTCAACTCCATCACATAGTATGGCGTTTACAAGAAGGTGGACCTCCAAACTAGTCACTTAAGCCATTGCCGCTCGTTGGGTCTTCCCGTGAAAGCACAAGCCATTGAACATGGTTCAGCACTATAAGACTCGCCTTACTGCCAAGCGTTTTTCACAAACGCCTATCGTGGACATTGTTGGCCCTTTTTCCCCTGTGGAGAAGTACACCACTACCAAGGTCCTCTTGATCTAGATGGCTCAGAACAAGTGGGAGTTGTATCATATGAATGTGAATACCACATTTTTGTACTATCGACTTGACGAGGAGATGTACCATGCTCAACCATCTGGCATTGATAATGTTACCGGTCTTGTCTGGTGCCTTTGCAAGGCTTTGTATTGGTTAATGCAGTCTCCATACAGCTAGAACCTTGAGATTTTGGCCATCCTTGAGTGCACTGGCTACCTTCACAGTCCAGTTGATCCTGCTCTCTTTGTGAGCAACTCGTCACCCTTCATTGCCATCTTGGTGTATGCCTATGAACTCTTAATTGCCTCTCTGGATCCTCACACTATCTAGGCCATGAGTGGTGTTGTCCACTCTCCGTAGAAGATGAAGGATCCTGGTAGTGTAGTATTCTTCCCGGGCATGGAGATTGAGAACAAACACCAGCAACAAGTACTACACANTGAATACCACATTTTTGTACTATCGACTTGACGAGGAGATGTACCATGCTCAACCATCTGGCATTGATAATGTTACCGGTCTTGTCTGGTGCCTTTGCAAGGCTTTGTATTGGTTAATGCAGTCTCCATACAGCTAGAACCTTGAGATTTTGGCCATCCTTGAGTGCACTGGCTACCTTCACAGTCCAGTTGATCCTGCTCTCTTTGTGAGCAACTTGTCACCCTTCATTGCCATCTTGGTGTATGCCCATGAACTCTTAATTGCCTCTTTGGATCCTCACACTATCTAGGCCATGAGTGGTGTTGTCCACTCTCCATAGAAGATGAAGGATCCTGGTAGTGTAGTATTCTTCCCGGGCATGGAGATTGAGAACAAACACCAGCAACAAGTACTACACAAACATCAGGCCGGAAACATTCGTTCTTTTGAGAAGTATTATTCAACTTGTTGAGTGCGATTCCCTATGCCTCCACGCTCATGAATCAAACAGGAAAGAGGCTCCTGAAGACAGCGGACCATGCCCGGCTAGGAGAGCCCGTTGACGTCACGATACACCTCTTGGTCATCGGGCCTCTGATGTTCCTTGGAACCACCACTGGTGCTGATGTTGTGTTTGCAGTCAAATTCTTGTCTCAGTTCTCCCAGTTCCTGTGTTGCCTCTATCTCAAGGCAGCGTTGCATGTCGTCATCTATTTTGTGTCCTCTCCCCATTTAGGCTTGTGCTTTTATGCACATCCCTCTGTTGTGGTTGATAAGTACACGGACAGTGATTGGGCCCATGATCAGCAGCATGATGCTGGGCAAAGTAATCCTGCGAGAGGTCCTGGTCTTGTCTTCGTGTACCATGAAGTTGGAAGTTTTTTGGTTTCAACCAAATATTCAACATGTACACCCTGGTTAAAAGCAAGGTGATGTTCAACGGCCATGTCAAATGAACTTGTCAAATCTGTTAGGAAACCGACAACAACCTCATTGTGTGCGGTCAGTGCAACATGGTTTTCCTGAGGCTGGGTGCCGAGCCATCGTCATATTACAGGAAGCACCAATCCTAGCCTTTCTTGTTACAAAACATGGCATAAGTGGCCGGCACATACTGGCGCACAATTTGGCCTACCAAAGTTCATCCAAAAATGAAACAGGGTTCATCCAAAAATGAAACCAAAAAAAAAAGAAAAAAAGAAACAGGTAAACAGTCGTTTGATATTTCAAACATCAAATGAGTGAATGGATAGGTAGGTGATAGAGATTCTGGACAGATGTGGTAAAAGTGCATGCCACATCATCATTCATCCTTTTGTAATCTACGGCAGCCATCAACTACATCATGAAGTAGGGACAATAAAATTCACACTAGATTTGATGAGGTTGTGACTTCATATTGTCCCTTCCGATTTTTTGTAATTTACTTGTGTAACTAAGCTTACTACCCAGCTACCAAATTGAAGGGATTGTGGATCTAGGACCCACATCCCCGGATCCAAATCTAAGATCCCCAATCCGGATCTAGGAGGAGGATCCATCCCACATATTTGGATCCTCCTCAAGCTTGGAGGATAGGATCCATGTGTAGCATTAGCGTCGCACGCAGAGGATCGGGGCACATCTTCCTCACCGGCGGTACCTTTGTCTCTTCGAANGCTCAGAACAAGTGGGAGTTGTATCATATGAATGTGAATACCACATTTTTGTACTATCGACTTGACGAGGAGATGTACCATGCTCAACCATCTGGCATTGATAATGTTACCGGTCTTGTCTGGTGCCTTTGCAAGGCTTTGTATTGGTTAATGCAGTCTCCATACAGCTAGAACCTTGAGATTTTGGCCATCCTTGAGTGCACTGGCTACCTTCACAGTCCAGTTGATCCTGCTCTCTTTGTGAGCAACTCGTCACCCTTCATTGCCATCTTGGTGTATGCCTATGAACTCTTAATTGCCTCTCTGGATCCTCACACTATCTAGGCCATGAGTGGTGTTGTCCACTCTCCGTAGAAGATGAAGGATCCTGGTAGTGTAGTATTCTTCCCGGGCATGGAGATTGAGAACAAACACCAGCAACAAGTACTACACAAACATCAGGCCGGAAACATTCGTTCTTTTGAGAAGTATTATTCAACTTGTTGAGTGCGATTCCCTATGCCTCCACGCTCATGAATCAAACAGGATAGAGGCTCCTGAAGACAGCGGACCATGCCCGGCTAGGAGAGCCCGTTGACGTCACGATACACCTCTTGGTCATCGGGCCTCTGATGTTCCTTGGAACCACCACTGGTGCTGATGCTGTGTTTGCAGTCAAATTCTTGTCTCAGTTCTCCCAGTTCCTGTGTTTCCTCTATCTCAAGGCAGCATTGCATGTCGTCATCTATTTTGTGTCCTCTCCCCATTTAGGCTTGTGTTTTTATGCACATCCCTCTGTTGTGGTTGATAAGTACACGGACAGTGATTGGGCCCATGATCAGCAGCATGATGCTGGGCATAGTAATCCTGCGAGAGGTCCTGGTCTTGTCTTCGTGTACCATGAAGTTGGAAGTTTTTTGGTTTCAACCAAATATTCAACATGTACACCCTGGTTAAAAGCAAGGTGATGTTCAACGGCCATGTCAAATGAAATTGTCAAATCTGTTAGGAAACCGACAACAACCTCATAGTGTGCGGTCAGTGCAACATGGTTTTCCTGAGGCTGGGTGCCGAGCCATCGTCATATTACAGGAAGCACCAATCCTAGCCTTTCTTGTTACAAAACATGGCATAAGTGGCCGGCACATACTGGCGCACAATTTGGCCTACCAAAGTTCATCCAAAAATGAAACAGGGTTCATCCAAAAATGAAACCAAAAAAAAAAGAAAAAAAGAAACAGGTAAACAGTCGTTTGATATTTCAAACATCAAATGAGTGAATGGATAGGTAGGTGATAGAGATTCTGGACAGATGTGGTAAAAGTGCATGCCACATCATCATTCATCCTTTTGTAATNTTTACTTGTGTAACTAAGCTTACTACCCAGCTACCAAATTGAAGGGATTGTGGATCTAGGACCCACATCCCCGGATCCAAATCTAAGATCCCCAATCCGGATCTAGGAGGAGGATCCATCCCACATATTTGGATCCTCCTCAAGCTTGGAGGATAGGATCCATGTGTAGCATTAGCGTCGCACGCAGAGGATCGGGGCACATCTTCCTCACCGGCGGTACCTTTGTCTCTTCGAAGAGTGGTAAACAAAGTTGTGTCATGTGCAACTCGACAAAGGTCAAGTGTGCCTCCTTGGATTCCGGTGGCATCCAAGGTGTCACGTGTTACCTTGGATGCCGCCTTACAACCACATGCTCATCAAGCATGTGGTTGTATTGTCTCATGCAACAGGCTTGTCAATCTATCTATTACATCACGCTTCACTGAGACAATGAGAGCATACACTATGTTGTTGAGCACAATGGCATGCATCACACGCACACAAAGATGTCAACATGGAGCATCATTTTTTGTGTGAACATCAAGCGTGTAGTAACAAGCGACTGATATGTGCTGAAACGCGACAGTAACATGCTAACTTAATCACAAAGGCGCTCTGCAGTGGCAAGTTCAAAGTCTCTGTGCATGCTGTTGGTCTTCAGTCCCTCCGTGGTCATCCCGGTTGATGTGTGCCTGCCGTTTTGGCCTCTGTCCCTTCTTTGGTGGCCCCTTGTCACCTCGTGGCTGTGCCACTTATGTGAGAATGTCTCGTGGCGTCTACGAGACATGGGGGTGTTGCTATGTTATCAGTCCCAGTGAATTCTGGACCTTAAGCTACTCACGATAGTTGAAAGCTACTTTGAAAGGTTCAGCTCTACCCTCCGAGCTCCATGGTGTTCTCAGCTTTCTTCTTAGTGGCCAACTCCCAGGGCTGTTTTCTCGGCAGTCTTGCATTTGATGTTTCTTAGCTTAAAAATGTTTGGCTCTTCTTTGTGCACCTGGTGCTTCTTTTAGGTTGTCATTTGGACAATCAAGCAGCTTGTGCGGTCCCTGGGACTGAGGCTGCACACGGATCCTAGGATTTGGGGTCACTTTCCACAGATACCGGATCCAGGTCCAGATTCGTGAATCCGGATCCAGGATCTTAGATCCGGTTAGGATTCACAGATCCTAACCAGATCCTGAGGGGAGGGGGGGCGGGGGGGGGGAGGAAAAACTTGTGAGAGGTCCTGCTCAAGTCTGTCACAGATCCAAGAAACTTGCTCATTTGAAACTTGAACAGTCATGCCCGCGTGCTGCGCTTGACATCCGCACTTGAGCGGAGCATGACCGTGCGGCAGACGTGGACCACTAGAACTTCGGGCACAAAGTTCTGTTGGTCCACATCCAATGCACGCGTCCGACCTGCACATAAGGGCCGACCTCAATGGTCATTGCTTGACAGGCACAGACGATCCAACATCGTGGATCATCTGTGTCAGAAATCCGGAGCATGAACTACGCAGCCCATTGTGTGTGCCCCCATAACAGCACAGTACGCTGTTATGGGAGGACTCTCGAACCCGCCAAGCACAGGGTTCACGAGTACTTCAAGAACAGCGTGCTGTGCTGGACTCCTCTGTGGGAGGAGTCATGCGTGCTGCGGGCATGCGTGATTCATCCCAGGAAGGAGTCGAGCGTGCCCTGGGTAGCAATCAATTTAATCCACGTATATCAGGGTGGATCCAGTATACAGGAACCGTGAATCTGGATCCCGGATCCGTGAATCCGGATCCCGGATCCGTGAATCTATGGATCCGCAAATCCATGGATCTGTCCCAAGGATCCGGATCAACCTCAAGACCTGCGGATAGGATCTGTGTGCAGCCTTACCTGGGAATGTCTTGGATTCTGTTTTGTAGCTACTAGGTAACTGTTGACATTGTCTACCAGCTTGGAGGATGTGTTGTGCAGATGCACACTTCGAGGGGTGGACTAGGTGTCTCTCCCTCTTGTTAATTTTTTGGACTATCTATTACAGTTTCAAGAATATGTCTGTCATCTCTCCACCTTTTGTAGTGCCTTCTATCATGTTGTGTATCTCACAACATGTCCTCTCACACAGATTGTTGCGAGGAGGGTTATCGCATTCCGTCAATAGCATCACTCCTCCATGACTCGTAGTCACAAGTCACCATCCGTGAGCAAGGGTCACAAGATGATGACAAGGAATACCAACAATAGATGCACTTGACGGAGCCACTTAAGCACCCATGGACAGCGAGAGAAATCAACAAGAGCAGTGCGCAACCCACGGTCATTATTTTATGCAAGGATACCGATGTTACAACCACCAATCCGAGAGGATGGAGAAACATTCTTTTCAATGTAGTGTGCAAGGGGTTACATTACAGGAGATAGAATGTAATAGAAGGTGCTGAGAAAGTTGAAGCGACTTTGAATATATGCCTGAAAAAGTCAAGTTGGGAAAAAACAAGCGTATTACTCTCCTCCACAAGCACGCAGAGAAGCACGCAATCCCAACCAACTAATGGAAAACCACAACCTAGTTGCAAGATTCAAAACAATCAGTAGTGAGAACCCGACAGTCGTACGAGCTCCTCGACTTTCCGAATGCCAAATCAAAAGAAGTTCCAGGTGCACAAATATCAAACATTACATAAGTTACATAACCTACATTACAACATTACATGATTGAACCAAAAACAAGCAAGAACAACACCACTGAGAAAATGATCCTCAGAAGCTTGATGCCAAGAACACTAGAGTAAGAATGCAAGGCCAGTGTTGTCCAAGTAGCTGTCAAACATTACGGCATCCCAAGGAGTGAGTGGAAACAGGTCACGGTGAGTGACATAACAACACTCTCCTATGACCTGGAGATGCTGGTTACCACACAATAAACAAGGATAATAGGACAATGTCAATGGTTTCCATCGACAGATGTTACAAGACAAAGCTGTACACCAGCTGTAGAAGAATTGTGGAAGCAACATGAGTGGCACACGACTCACCCACAAGGAGAGTCATGTGCAAGAAAGCCAGCATTACACACAGTGGTCTTAAACTTGCCACTGTAGAGCACTTTTGAGAGAAACTTAACATGCTATCAATGAATGTAAACATCAACGGTACAAACATGAACACTTGTGACACACTTGTTTACACAACGATACTCAATGTTGGTTTGCATTGTTTGCATGTGACACATGTCATCATTCTCCACGATGCAGCATGTGCTCCCATTTCCACTACAGATGGTGATGCATCAGATGGGTTGGTGAAGCTGTTGCATGGGATTACACAACCAGACGCTCTCAAGTACTCCAGCTCCCAATGGGACATACTGAGCCTCGGTGGAGCTCCATGTCATGCAAAAATGCCTTCCACTCTTCCAACATACCACAACGCATCTGAGAAGGAAGATTGAGGTTGAGGGCCTACACAAATCGCAAACCTGCCCACTTACTAACAATGTATCCTTCAATAAGCAAAGACGGCTATGCACAAAAGCATA
The DNA here is from genome assembly GCA_023375785.1 of Penium margaritaceum. Classification (NCBI taxonomy): domain Eukaryota; kingdom Viridiplantae; phylum Streptophyta; class Zygnematophyceae; order Desmidiales; family Peniaceae; genus Penium; species Penium margaritaceum. The sequence continues at coordinate 15,474 of SZWC01023054.1, read as the reverse complement.
ATCCCAGGTGTGGGGTAGAAACAACAGTTGGGTGTGAACATCCCTTGCGAACAATGGGCACACTGATTGGTGAGCTCACCAATTGACGACCCCCCCGATCGTCGGGCTCGCTAATTGACAAGCTTGCCAATCGTTGGGCTCCTCAATCAACAAGCTCCTTGACATATGAGCTTGTCAATCGGTGTACATATTCATTGTCCACATTGGACAAGAATAAACTCATAAAAAATCAAAGACTATTGATTCATTCTAATGTTTTGGCACATGAGATAAAGAGGCACACTTAGCAGTTTCTAAGTGTACTTTCGTATGGTGACGGAGGCCACTTGTGACATCCACAGTCCCCATTCAACAAGGGCTCTAAATGGGGAATAGAGCATTATACAAGAGAAAAACATCATACTCCCACAGGCCGTGCTGCGTGTGTATGGAGTCAGTGATGCCCTAAGGAAGAGTGCACTCAAGGTAAACAGTAGAAAAGAAAACATGGCCTTAATTCATTATGCCTCCTGACTCTATTTGCACTTTTACTCCCCATGTAACTCCCAATCCAACTTATACCATTAACTCCACTCAAAATGCAAGTTTCATATTCATTCCCACTCAAGACATCACTCTCTCCCCTACATTCTCTCCCTCTCCTTCCCTCTCTCTCTCTCTCTCT
>SZWC01023054.1:3063-14610 GCA_023375785.1 Penium margaritaceum | reverse complement strand
CCCTCTCTCTCTCTCTCCCTCTCTCTCTCTCTCTCTCTCTCTCTCTCTATCTCTCTCTCTCTCTCTCTCTCTCTCTCTCTCCCTCTCTCTCTCTCTCTCTCTCTCTCTCTCTCTCTCTCTCTCTCTCTCTCTCTCTCTCTCTCTCTCTCTTTGGTGATCCTTTCCTAGTTTTGGCCTTTGGTATGAGGAATATTTGAAAGAAGGCCGTTGAAAAATGGAGAATAACAAGATGGGAATGATGAAGTATGTTTGGGCATGTTTCCACAATTCCTAATGGCATTAGCACTTTGATGTGTTATTGGCTTGAATTTTTTATTGTCTTCCTTAGGTGCTGTACTTTTTGGTAAAGAATAATGTCTAGATCTTTTGTGAAGACGTTGAAGAGGACATGAAAACTACATTCTCCTTAGTAAAAAGGAGCAATTCATAAAAGGGAAAACCGGCTCTTTTGCATGAAATCATAGAATTTCACAGAGTTACTTTTCGTCTCAATGTTTTACATAAAGGACACAAGTTTAAAGAATTGTTGTTATTGTTTGAATTTTGGGATTACCATTTTCATTACCGAGGTCTTGAAGGAGTGGCACAACGCTGAACAAACCACAAGAATTGCATCTATCATACATGAACAGGAGCTTTGATCCAACATTGCTTCCTCATTTCCCGAGGACTACAAGGGATAACTAAAACAAATTCACTCCAACCATCACCACATGTTCCTTGACCCCACTTTGGATGTTATGACGAGTAGGACACAGGTGGTTCATAAGGATGAGGTGCGGGACAAAACACGATTTGGGTATCTAGGAGAAATGGATAACTCGTATTTAGCAGTAAGTATACTTTGGTAAAAAGTGTTGACTGAGTCGAGCACATGTATACAATGCCCATAAAGCAAATTAGGCATATGTTGGGTTTTCAGCGCTTGAGCCAAGCAACGCGTGCGAGATCGTGCCGTGAGTGGCTAATTCAAGAAGCTCCACCAAGAAGTCAGGGGTATACAAGAATATCAAGGAATTTCTTTGTGAAAGTATAGCCCATGAGTCGACCAAACGAGATTAAAACATCAATAAAGTTCACGATGCTTCTTTTGACCATTCTGGAAGGTGGTCGAAGCTGTCAGAAACTTGTGGAATAGAACACCAGAGCTTATGGCAGATGGCCAAAATGCCCTTGGCCTAAAAGCGTAAAAATCCTGAAGTCCTCCTGTGGTGGGCCATGATTGTAAGGAGGGAAATACCTACTTGCGAAGTTTAGGTACTTGTGTATGTCAGGGATGCATTACTTCCCCCCTTTTAGCCGCAACGTCCTGGCACTCTAGCATACGTAGGCCAGTGACGGTGAAACAAATCGTTGATCAGATGATTGACGTCTCGGAGGTTGTCGTAGGGCTCCTAGCTGTTGTGCACGGCATCATAGCCGTGCCAATTGACCGGATACTTTGTCGATTTTCCCACAGCGTCAATGCCCTAGGATGTATTCAATCACGTGCTCTGTATCCCCGTCCACATGAACAAGAGGTGGAGGTGCAAAAAATCTGCCAGGGAAGCCCATACAAGGATCTTGGTAGTACTTTTGTTTGTTGATGTGGAAGACAAGATGGATTGCCATGCTGTCAGGGAGGCAGATACGAGTGACAATTAGGATTTGCCTTTTGATCGATCTCAAATGGTCCCAACAATTGGGGTTTGAGACTTGAAAATTCTTGTCCTTGAAGTTTGATATCCCCAAAGTTGAGGAGGACGCGATTACCAGCGCTGAACGCATCATCGGTGCGATGTCGGTCAGCTGCCAGCTTCATGACTCCTTGTGATTTTGCGAGGGTCTGTCGTGCTTCCTTCTACATGCTTGCAAAGTCACTGCAGTTGATGTCAACTGCGGGAATGTTATTCCGACTCTGTAATCCAGCCGGTATGGCGGGGAGTTTGCCGTACACCACCTCGTAAGGTATTTTATTATTTGCGGTGGACGTGGCAGAGTTGCATACCAGTTTGGCAGTCGGTAGGTTTGTGGCCCAATCAGTGGCGTGTGGTTTGCATAAGGTACAAAGGAGGTGTTGAGCATCTGATTGGTTTGCTCGGTTTGCCCGTCCCTTTGAGGATGGAACATCCTTATTGCTGGATCTGACTACTGTAACACGCCATCAGTTCGCACCAAATATGACCATGGAATGGGTGTCTCTTCCGCTGATGATAGTACATGGCACTTTGTGCAGCCGCACGATCTGATTTAGAAACAGCCGCGCTATTCCTTGTACGATGCCGGTGGTAGTCGTTGGATAGAAGTGTAAAATTTTATTATATCTGTCCACGACGACAAGAATGGTGTCACATCCCTCGGGTGTGGCAAAAAGACCTGTCACAAAGTCCATGCTAATGTTGTTCTGCGGTTCTATGAGAACGGGTAGGGGTTGAAGTAGACTAGGTGGCCGCGGGCAACGAGATTTTCATCTCTCATAGGTGTCACATGATTTGCACCATGCCGCCTCGCTTGTCTGCAACTTGTCCCACCTGTAGTAATTTGCTAGTTTATTGAGTGTCATGTCCTCGCCGAAGTGTCCAGTTGGACCGGTGTCGTGGCATTCCTCCAATAGCATCCTTCGTAGCTCCTCGTTTTAAGGAACGGTGGCCTGGTGAGTGAATCGCCATCGCCACTAGGGGTCATCGAACCAAAACTTGGAATTTTGTAACTGCCGACCTCCTTGTAACCCTTTGTGAAGATCCTTGCAAGGTACAGGTGTAGTTTGACAAGCAACGTATTGATCTTGGCCATCAAATCTGGTCGTTGACTTAGAGCATCTGCTGGATTTGGATTTTTAGGTTGGTACTCGATGTCTTAGTTGAAGTTGGACTCAAGGAACTTCAACCATGGAGTTCGTTGACGGCTTGTATTTGGTTGGGTCTTGAGGTATATTAGGGCATGATGGTCAGTACAGATGACTCATCTCCGGCATTCCAAGTAGCACCGCCATGTTTTGAATGCATGCACGAATGTGAGCATGTGCTTCTCTTGCACCGCATAAATGAGTTCTAGCTCGCGTAGTTTTTGCGACATCCACGTAAGTGGTTGTTCTCCATCACCGTTGTCTCGGGGGAGAACAGCTCAGATGGCACATTCTGACGCGTTGGTGGCTATGATGTAGTTCACTGTTGGATCCGCTAGTCATAAGGCTAGCGTTGAGGTCAGAGTGTTTTTTTTTAAGAGTCGAACGCGTCTTATTCACTGTCTCCCCAATTCCACTCAGTAATCTTACAAGTGAGATCGGAGAGAGTCGTTGACACTCGGGCGTAGTCCTTTACAAATCGATGGTAGTAGTTGAAGAAATCTAAAGGACCTGGAAGGACCCAAACATTTGTTAGCATCAACCAAATAACGAATGCCTCCACATTTTCTCGGGTCCATGGTGATCCATTCGCCGTCGATGATGTGGCCTCAAAACTCGATCGAACGGCGACCAGAATCGCACTTATAGAGTTTCCAAAAAAAATCTCTCTTTGTAAAACCTGAAGAAAAAATTCCAAATGTCTATTGCGCTCCTCCACAGTGTAGTTGTACATCAGGATTTCATCGAGATATACGATGATAAAGTCATCGAGGGGCAGACCAAAAAATGTTGTCCATTGCATCCTCAAATGTTGTGGGGGTATTCGTGAGTCCAAATGTCATGATTGTGAATTGAAAGTGCCCTTATTTGGTGTAGAATGCCATCTTTTTTACGTCCTTATTTGATACAAGGATCTGATGATAGCGGCTATGTAGGTCAATTTGTTGAAAACTAGGACCCCATGGAGTTCATCAAAAGGTTCATCTGCTCATGGAAAGGGGATAGCAGTTCTTGATATTGATGTAATTCAAAGCTTCGTAGTCCATGCACATCTGCATCTCTCCGGTTTTCCTCTTGACAGAAGGTAGAGGTGTTGCATAGGGTGACGTGGAGGGTCTGATGAACCCCTGACCAAGCATCTCGTCTAGCTGCTTCTTGAGCTTGGTCAGCTCGTGGTCGCTCATAAGATAGGTCCCCTTTACCATCGATCTGCTGCTAGCCCTTTGGTCTATCTGATGGTTTATGTTTTATTGCGGTAATAGCTCTCACGGTAGTTCCTTGGGAAAAATCCCTTCCAACTCCTTCATGAGCTTTGCAAACTCCTTCGGTAGCTCTGTGAAATTCTCTTACGTGTGTGTGTGTGTGTGTGTGTGTGTGTGCGTGTGTGTGTGTGTGTGTGTGTGTGTGTGTGTGTGTGTGTGTGTGTGTGTGTGTGTGTGTGTGTGTGTTTGTGTGTGTTCATGTCACCTCCGCTGTTGTGATTTCTCCGCTTCCCGTAGACCTGCCACGCATGGCCCTATGCTTCAGATATCTCGTGGCTACGTGTAGAGATATCGGCTGGCATTTTAAAGTTTTTGCAACTTCCCTTACTACTTCCACTGCTGCTACTTCCTGTAGCCGCCGTTGAGTCGTGGGTCGCTCGACCAGAGGCGGGTGTCATTTTCTGCCATTAATGCTCACATAGACTGCTGTGGTGCTCTAGTAAACCTACGAATTCTGCCAATACGAGGATGATCTTGCCCAAGGATGATTTTGTTGCCACTCTTTGCACAAGTCCTCCAGACCGTTATGTTGTGCAGATTTCCGATTTGTAGCCAGAGTGGTTCGCAAAGTTGACAGACCTACGGGCTTTCAACGACGGTTTTTCCTTCAAACACCCCTGGTTCGTTCGTCGATGGTTTTTCCTTCAGCAACGACATGGTTCTGAACCATGTCGTTGGTGGAAAAACTGTGAGAAGCTCCTCCATCCAGTAGTACCTGTATCGTTACGCGGCTTTTACAACCTGTCGGTTGTACTCGTAACATCATCGCCGGTTGGTCGTCCTCGTACACCTCGTCAAACTTTGCGATCTCAAGAACCCTCAATTGCGGCAATGGGAGCCACTTTGATGAGCAATCGGTCGGCGTAGAAAATCTTGACCGGAGAGGAGTCTCGTCGTCTACTCCTGTCCTTGACCATTTCCGGATTCCTCACTCTGTTATGTGAATTCTCCCCCCTTTTGGCTTGTTGTTGCCGCTTTTGGCAGCCCTGCGAGATGTGACCCGACTTCTTGCAAGTCTAGCACATCCGTTGACTGCGTTGGTCAATGGTGTCAATCTCCATCGAAACAAGGTTTTTCCCAACAACGACTTCCATCCTCCACCATAACGATTGCAGCCTTGGGGTCTCCAACTGCTGGATCCTTGCATGCGAGCATTGCATTTGGCACTATTGATGCAGTCGGCTACTACAATTGTTCTTGGAAGGTCATCTTGGATACCAAAACTGACGATTGCTCATCAAATTTCTTGTTCAAGGCCGTTGTTTTTTTAGAAAGATAGTTCGTTAGGGACGAGTTTACTAGAAGTGATGATTTCACAGCAACGGTGAGTGTACTTCGTCACGCTACACTACAAACACAAAAGTTGGAGTTTGAACCGTGCGTCAGAATTTTCATTCACCTTTCAAAAACAAGTAAGTGTGGCTCGGGCGAAGTCGTTCCATGTTTCCAATGGCGTGGGAGAGTCGTGCCATGTTGGATTGATTTGCTCGAGAGGTAGTACGCATGTGATGGATGATGTGAGAGCAGTCGTGTGAGCCCTTGATCCTGCTCCGCCGTGTAGGCAGCGGCAGAAGGCCGACATGCACTCACTACTACGCAAGCTCAACGTGCTTAGTCACAAGCACAATAGTCACAGCCATGGGTGGAACAAGAAGTTGGTGGAAAACGTGCTTAGTTGAGTAGCGAGAGCGAGAGTGACGAGATTAAGTGACCAGCGATCTCTTAGCCACGGTTGACTGGGCCACCCACTCAAAGAGCTCGAAGTGGGCCCAGCCGCCACCACGGGGTCGCACCAAACCGGTCGGCCAAAAGGCCGCCGTGGTATCTCACACCTCAGAGCGACTGAGCGTATGGCCCCGTAGGATCAGCAACCCGGGCAATAACGAGACAACAAGCACAGCATGCAAAGTACATTGAAATCACAAGTGACATCGACCACGAGCGTATGTAGTGCATGCATCTCTCAAGATGTCTCTCATGTTTCAGCCATCATGTGGCTCATCACCAAATGTTTTGGAGCAGCAAGATATCAACTCCATTAGAGCTGAGCATGGTCGAGCCCGCTGATCTCACACCCGACAGAGACGCCAGTGATGCACGGCTCCATAGCTTCAGTTCTGCTCAGTCACCTACAGAAGTGTTGTGTGTGTGAGTAGAAGGAGTCAAGAGGTCACTTGCGTGTTTGACGGACAAACTAACACTCCCCCATGACCCACAGACAAACAGCCCATACACCACACAAAGGAGCACAGTACAATAGACAGACAAGAGGGTGTCAATTCAGCCAGGAGCATCGCGTGCTCGCAACAAGCCAACTGCATGCACAACTTCCTTGAACATCCCACCGCTCAGAGCTTTGGTAAGAAAGTCTGTATGTTGCTGACGTGTGTTGACCCAGATGACCTAGAACTCTCCTGCGGCAATGTGCTCACCTACAAAGTGATGCTCAATGTTGATGTGCTTCGTGCATGAATGATGCATGCCATCATGCTCAGCAATTGCCTTGGTACTCTCATTGTCGCAGTGCAACGTAATGCAGCGGATGGGTACACGCTGTTGCTGAAGCAAGCGAGAAAGCCAGACACTCTCACACATACTTGCGCCAAGGGCAACATGCTTAGCCTCACCCGAGCTAAGCCCAACATAACCTTGCTTACAGCTTTTCCACAAGATGGCGATTCCACCCAAGAGAAAGATATAGCTGGTGCGGCTACGAGCATCTACATCGTGGGCCCAGTCACTGACAGTGTAGCCATCAACCACCACAGAGGGTTGTGACCTGTAACACAGTCCCACACACGCAGTAGACAGTGCATAGCAAATGACATGCAATGCTACCTTGAGGTGCTTCTGTCAAGGTTGCTGAGAAAACTGAGCAAGGAAGTTGACCGTGAAGGCCAAGTCCGCTCTAGTGGTGGTGGCAAGGTACATGAGAGACCGAATCATAGTGAGGTAATCGATGACTCTGACAGTCTCCCCCGGCTGAGCCACGTCGAGTGACTTCAGGAGGCACTGCCTAGTTGGTGTCATGGGTATCGATGCAGTGGGTGTGTCAGTGAGCATGGAGAAATGCTTCTCCAGTCTGCGAATGTAGGCAGCCTGATGGACGTGTAATGTCCGACACTGATGGTCCCGCTCAAGCTCCATGCCCAGAGACACCCGAGTTGGACCCAAGTTCTTCATTTTGTAGGTGGAATGCAACAGGTTTTTCACAGACTGCACTACAGTGGAACTGGGTGACACAGTAAGAAGGTCATCCACATAGACCAAGACTGCCACAAAGGGTTGCGAGGGTGTACTCAGAAAGATCATAGGATCAACGGTGCTCTGACGGTCGCCAACCTTCTCAAGGGTGGCCGAGATCTCCAGGTTCCAGCAGTGAGGGAACTGCTTGAGCCCGTAGAGGGCTTTACGCAGCCGCCAGGCCTTGTTCATGCCATCCATGAAGCCAGGAGGCTGCACCATGTAGATCTCATCGGCAAGGCGTCCATGCAAGAATGCATTGTTGACGTCCATCTGCTCCAATTCCCAGTCGTGCTGGGCGACCAGGCTCAAGAGAGCTCGAGTTGTGGTGTAACGTCCCATAGGGGCAAACGTCTCATCAAAATCGACGCTAGGGATCTGGGAGAATCCCTTGGCGGTGAGCCGTGCTTTGTACCTGTCGGCAGTACCATCAGGCTTTAGCTTGGGCCGAAGAACCCAGCGAGCTGAGACAGCCTTGCGGCCTAGGGGGAGGTCAACAAGCTCGAAGACCTCATGCTCGTTCAGGGTTATGAGCTCCTCCTGCATGGCATTTTCCCAGAGGTCAGCATCAGCTGCCTGCATTGCTTGGCGCTCAGTGGTAGGCTTTGCAGGAAGTGAGGGCAGACCGCTGGCTGCAAAGCACGCGGCGACATAGCTGGCGACTGAAGCATCCAAAGCACTGTGGAACTCATGAGCAACTAGTGCATAGCCCACTTCTGAGTTGGGGTGGACTACGCTCACAGCAAGACCCAGTGCATCAAGGCAAGTCGGTCTGGCGGTGGAACCAGTTGCATTGGGTGGGGCACTAGAGCGAGTGTGACGCGAAGAGGACTAAGCGGACTGTGTGACAGAGTGCTGTGGAAGTGAACGGAGCCACCCTCCACAAGTGTGGGGCTCAGATACGACTGAAGGCACATCTGTGACTGGCGCAGTGACAGTCTTACCAGAGATCACAAGCGGCGGGAGAACAGGCTGTGAAGGCAACTCAGTGACAGTGCGAGGAGGTGACTGTGCCACAGCCTCAGAGGACGGTGGAGAATTGCTGAGGGGCACTGACACAGACTCAGAGGATGAAGAGGGGGAAGACTTTGTGGAAGGGTTGGATGAGGAAGCAGAAGGAGTGCTAAGGAGAGTGTCAGAGGTGGATGCATCAGGTGCATGAAGAGGAGGGTCAGAGGAGGAAGGAGCTAAGGCCATAGGAGGTGCATCAGCGAGACCGGAGGCTGGAAGGGACCCACCCCCTCCAAGCCCATGGAGCGAGGACAAAGAAGAGGGTGGAGTGACATGGGACAGATTGCGAGGAAAGAAGTCCTCGAAGAAGAGGGTGTTACGAGACTCAATGACACGTGCGCGATCGGGGTCTAAGCAGCGCCATGCTTTGGACATGGCGGAGACCTTGAGAAAGGTACACAAGCGAGCATGCGGTCTAAGTTTGCCATCACGGAGGTCCTCCGAGAGCCACACGGCAGCAACGCAGCCCCAGACGCGAGCCAGATGGAGGTTCGCACGACCACCAAACCATCGTTCAAACGGTGTGATATGACGTGGGAGGGGACCGTGCAAAACACGATTCTAGAACCATGTGATGTAGGACATGGCTTCGAAAGAAAACAAGGGAGGAAGATTAGAGGCACTGAGGAGAGTGCGAACACCATCGGCAAGTGTTTGGTTCCACGCTCAGACACACCGTGTTGTTGAGGCGTGTAGTGAGCAGTGGTCTCGACAGTCACACCCCGAGAGGAGAGGAAACGAGAGGTGGAACCAATGATTTCACCCCCACGATCGCAACAAAAGACACAAAGACGACGACTACAAGCGACTTCAGCCTGGGGTAGCCAGGACTCAAGGGTGGAGCAAATATCACTCTTTTCTTTCAGGGCAAAGACCCAACGCATGCGAGAAAAGTCACTTGTGAGACAAAGAACGTAACGCCCGACACCTCGAAGAGAGTTGTGAGGAAGTGGGCCCATGACATCACTATGTAGCAAGTTAAGAGGGTGAGAAGTGCGAGACTCTGAATTGGAGTATGGGGACCGATGCATTTTCCCCTGAGCACAGTCAAGACAGTCAGGGAGACAAGGAGCCGGAAACGAGGAAGCATCAAGGCCATCGGCAGGGAGAACACAAAGCAGACTGTTAATGGCTACGGTATGGATGTGGCACAGGCGGCGGTGCAGCAGTTGTACATCAGCGGGTGTGAGTGAGTGCGCGACATGTACATGGACGGCGGTGGCAGGAGAGGGTGCAAATGTAGGGAAGCGGAACAAACGGTCACAACATGTGCCCTGCAAGAGAATGTGGCCAGACATGCGGTCCAAGATAAAGGCAATGCCATGACTGGACGAGAAGTCCATGCCCTGGTCGTCGAGTGTCGTAACAGATAGAAGACTCAGCTTGAGTGATGGAATGTATAGGACATCTGGCAAGAACAGCTCCCCCCAGGGCCAACGAAGCGAACAACACCAATCCCTTGGACCGGGAGCAATTGGCCTAAGCCAGTGCGGACAAAGCGAACAGAGCCAAAAGGACCAAGGGAGATAAAGGACACGCGCGACGAGGTCATGTGGTGGGTGGCGCCTGAATCAAGGATCCAGAAGCCATCCGACGCATAAACAGTGGAGGGATCACGACTCACTACGGCAAGGGCTGCATGCTGAGAGAAACGTTGACCACAGGAAACAAGACAACAAGGCAAGCGCACTGACTGCTACTCTTCAATCCACGAGACATCGGAGGGAGGACAGCCAAGAACATCACCAGACAAATAACCACGTAACGCCCCATCAACAACACACGCAAGAGGCTCCGACCCAGATCCTTCACTCTCACCTCCCTGATCACGAAGGTGGCGCTGGTGAACGGCGTGAGACGGTGCTGCGTCCAACAAACGCTTGTTCGTCAAGAGGATCTGGCATGATGACCATCCCGGAGGAGGGGCGATAGGGAGGGTAGGATGGAGACGCCCAGCTGGATGGAGATTAGGTGCCGGATGGCGGGTCGTAGAAGATAGGCCCACCATACCGCGTGGGCCAACCTCAAGGGTACGAGAGTAGGGATGGAGTAGCAACGGTGCTGTATACTGCAGCATCGGTGGTGACAAGTGTCCCTCTGCCAGAGGGAGCAGAGTGAGAGGCAGATGAGGCCGTGCGAGCGGCACCCCCGGCACCACCATAGGAGCGCAATCAGTGGGCACGCATGGCGGAGGCGAGGCACTTGTTGTCCGGTGGTGACGGACACTTGGGAGCTGAGTGGCTGACGGAGCCGCAGTTCCACGGCTGTTAGCACCTTTGCCCTTGCCACGGCTGCCTTGGCCGCCAGAGCCAGAGCTTTCGTTGCCCTTGCCCCGACCACGACCACGGCCCCCACCTCCCCCACCTTGGTTGACAAGAGTTGTGGCTAAGGAGGACATAGAAGAGGAGGAGGTAGAGAAGGATGATGTGGAGGGCACTGCGGTGGTGGTAGTTGCAACTGCTGCACGGTGAAACCGTTTGTTCTGAAGAGCGCTCCATCAGTCAGTGAGACGTTGGGAGGTGATCTCCCAGAGGGCCCCAATGCCTGGCGGAGAGTCAGCAGGCATTGACTCGGCCGCAAGCCTCTCAAGCTCAGAGGCCTTCACCTCCCTGAAGATGTCAGAGAGCTCACGAATGCAGATGTTGAGAAAAGAGAGAACATCAGGTAGTTGGCCAGGAGATGACTTGCCAAGGTCTTTGAAGAAACGAAGATTGCGGGCCAAGTAGGCGTATGCAGTCTCATCTACACGCATGTAGAGCGTGTTGAACTGTAGAGTGAGGACACTCTGTGCAGCATGCCCAGTAGCAGTTGTGCGGCGCTTGATGAGAGCATATGCGCCAACAGGGTCGGCAGGCATGTGGCGAGCATTATCAACATTGTAGGACCCTATCTCATGAGTGAGATCATTGGGTCTAGCGCGAATGAGAGCACGCACAGCACACGCAGAATCTGAGAGAGTGGGTACAAAGGGAGGACTAGCATCGGGGTTGGGCACATGAGAGTACTCCCAGAGCTGCTCACCTTGTGCCCAAGCATTGAAGCGAACCTCCCATGAAGCAAAAGAGAGGTTAGAGGTGAGGTGCGGTGGCACTGAGTCAAAGTCAGGTTTGCGTTGGGCGGGCTGTGCAAGGGAGTTAGAGGATAGATAGCTAGTAGTGTAGGATGTGGAAGCAGGGGAGATGGTGAATGCAACAGCAATGTCAGCAA
>SZWC01023053.1:0-22130 GCA_023375785.1 Penium margaritaceum | reverse complement strand
GAGGAGGAGGAGGAGGAGGAGGAGGAGGAGGAGGAGGAGGAGGAGGAGGAGTAGGAGTAGGACATTGAAAATTGAGATCCAGCTCATCCACGTCAGCCCAGCAGCCGCAACACCGCACCTGTAGAAGACGTCTGGTGCTGCGCCGATGAATGCACCGCCGAGAAAATGAACGATGGCAGAAGGCGCAATTCCTGGCGCCGGCGAATACACCAAACACTCCCCAACCTTCTCGTACTCGTACTCGGGCTCATACGGCCGCAGAAGACCCCCCTCTCGCGCGCCTTCGCTGGTCGCAGCAGATGCAGAACCAGCGCCGCTAGAGAGTGCGTTGGTCGTGAAGATGGAAACTGCCTTCACAGCAGAAGCCGCTGGAGCTGCGGCGGTGGGAGCAGCAGCCGGTGCCATGAGACGGAGGGAGGGAAGCTGATCTCTGTAGCATGTGCTGGTGCTCCTGCCGCTCCTTCTGACGTTGATTCTAGAGCTGGCTTGGATCGTCACAGTGGAATGCGCGCCGCCATGTCGGGTTCCTGCTGCTGCTGCTACTGCTGCGCCAGCAGAGGGGTTGCTGCGACCTGCATTCGCAGAGGCAACAAGTGCGACCGCATCCCCAGCAGCGACAGAAGCAGAAGCTGCCGGGTGGCGGACTACCGCGGTTGCCGACGTCATGCTCGTGGAGTCCCTGCCCACGGCAAGACGGCAGGCAATGAGGCACTGCACAATTTACTCAGACGATCAGCTCGCCCGCCCACGCTCTAGATCAGCAGCTACCTCGCTGTTCCGCTGGACTCTCCGGCTTGGAACTATGGCTGCCACCAGCGCGCTTGCTGTCACGCGCCTTCAGCTCCCCCCGCTCCCTTTCTCTCTTACTCCCTCGACCCCGCACTTCTCAGTTCCCTCGTCCCCTCCCTCTCCTCAACCGTCGCCGATACGCTCCCTGCCGGAACGACCAGACGCACAGCGGAGAGCTTTCGGAGGTAAACCATCGTCGTCACCGCACGGCTCGACGGCGGCTGGCTGGCGTGCACCCGCGAGCGCAGGGAGCCTCGGCGGCGACGTGGCACACGCTCCGCCCCACGTTTGCGGTTAAGAAAGGAGCTGAATGACCACAGTGTACATTTTCATGGGCTGTAAATACTAGGTAAGAATACAAACGCCATATGTGACCCTGAATTCATATGAGCTTCTTTTGGAATCAACCATTCCATTCCCATCATAAAAATTGGATAATACCGAATAATATGGCTAGGAAATCAATGATGTCATCTTGGTTATTTCTTTCTTCTCATTCTACCAATGTGCTCATTGTTAAATAGGTTAGTTAGGCTTCTAGTTATTTCTCCTGCTTCTTAAGTAATGAATAAATAGATATTTTATTTTTTTAATTATTTAATATTTACAAGATAGGAGTTTTCACTCGTTTAATTACATCTAACAATTGAAAATTATTTTGCTGGTTCTTACAATGAGTCCCAGTGACATCTTTCATGGTCTTACGCAACTACCGTTTTGCCAAGATTCAGTTCTAAAAATATTCCCTGCTGAAAAAAATATATACAATCCTACCTCCATTGGGCATATGTTACAAGGCCAGCCTGTTTATTTCCAAAATATTGCCTTTGTGCCATACTCGATCTATTTGTTGAACCTCGTCCGAAGTGCATGTGGATAATTTCGGGTTTGCATGCCAGTGATGGCCAATCGGCATCCACGATTTGGTGAATTGGCTCCATCACGTGATTTGGCAATGGGCTCGTGGATTTGGCGAGGGGAAAAGTGAACCTAGAACATGACATGTGTTTCCTGGATTCAAACAATCCTTAGGTTTGTGGGGTATCTCTCACATTTGGACATGTTTTACATGAGTTCATGGTGGAGGCGCAATGCGAAGACAACACCCGTGTCTGGGAGATCCTTGTGACGATATTGAGCTTGGTCATCGAACAAGGTGAGCTGCAATGTCAATAACGTGGCATATAAACACGTGCAGTGAAATAATCAATGTAAAATTTTTTATCTTGCAGTGGTGGCCCACGTTCAGGGCCACTATCGATGTGGAACTAGTCAAAACTCTTATGGAGTGCTTCTCCCCACATTGGTCCAGCACACTCACTTAGCTGCAGCCATGGCTTAGAACACCACTTAGCCTCCATGATTCAGGCTTGGATGACTTGTTTCATTGGCTCCGTGTTGATGCTAACAACGATCGGTGGCAATGGTGGTGGGATGAACCAAATTTCTAGACCCTATCGTACGCTCGGAATGAGCCCCACCTCAAGGACGAAAATGAAGCACTGCATCACAGGCTCCATTTCATCCTTTTCCTTCATCCATGTGCCCCCGGCAACTCCACACGGTTTTCATGAAACCGTATGGTTATCCTTGACTTGCTTTGCTCGTAGTGCATTATTGCTTTTTGCACGACTATGATATGTGGGGTACACCGGCTTGGACATTGCTCGAGCCTCTGGTGAGGAAAAGACAGGGAATGATGGCCTTAATCGTTGCAAATAAAACCCCCCAATGCAAAGAGGCGGAGCTTGGGCATCCAAGAATACACCATGGCATGTCATTTCGGCCTTAGAAGGGTCACGACTGAGCCCAGACACATTAAGGTTCACTAGGCCAAGACAAGGGGGAAAACGTTGCGTATGTATAGTTGTTTCTATTTTTTGACAAGGTCGGAAGACTTCAAGAAGTATACGATAGTGGACGGATATGTGTGTGTACCCCCTACACCAGGCACGGCAACCATGCTCGGTCCCCCACATGCATTTACTACACTACCCGTACCATTATGAAAAACAACCCCGCTACCTCCCATTTGGTGTGAAGGGGCGTCCAGAAGGAGCAAACCCAACCCAACAATTTGAACACCACGATGTACTATTCCTAGACTTCGACGCACAAATGGGGGTTGACTCCAAAGAACATAAGCCTGTAAAATTATGCATCTTCTGTGGTTGAGGCAAGGGTGCTCATTTTGCCACACGGGGATTTCGATTACATTATTTGTGCGTTGCCCTTAAACATTCGTGCCATATGAATTTGTTACTAGTCACTATTATTTAAGAACTCGTGTACAAGTACAGAACGTTTCGCGGTGATTTGTGTTCAATTTAATATTCCTTGGTCGGGTTCAACCCTTTTTTCAAGAGAGCCGGCCATCTACTATTACTTTGCAGTGTTTTACGCATGCCACGGGGCTCACATATAAGTGCTCGTGAAATTTGTTGCAAAGCGGGTAACATCAACGGGGTAGCAATATAGGCCCCCCATCAACAAGGTGGACCGAGATGATATTACACGACAAACGCTGATATTCAAAGATGGACAATGTCACTGAGAAAATGACACAAGCTTCATTTAACCTGATCTTCCTCCTTGAGGTAGTCATGTACGTCAACATGTCTCCAGAGGCAACATGCTGAAAGTCCACAAAAAAGCACTTGTCCCACCCGTCCCAATGCCATGCGTTTTTCACGATCTGTAAATTCCTCCATAGGTGCACCCGTTCCTTGAGCGTCCAGTCCATGGATGCATCCTTGGTGGTATAAATGTCCAGATTCACGTTGACCGCATCCTTAAGTCTGTCACCCATGATGTGTAGACCTTTTAAACTTCCTCCTTCAATGGCTTATGTTGCATGGCTGAGCTTGTCAATGCAACCCACAAGGGTGTAGTGTAGCTCAACCCATGGGAAATCCTTGCGAAGCCATATGTTGAACGCACCCGAAGCGAGCGCCAAACATCGAGGATGGGGAGGGGCTTGTTGGCGACGTGGTCAAAGCCATACTTCGTGCACATGCGGATGTAGTGGTGCTCCAAAACTATACAAAACAAGTGTCTTGTCTTGTCAAGACTAGCCTAGTGGTTCACTGTGTGCCACTGCGATGTCTTGATGGCTTTGTCAGTGTTGACACTTGTCAACGCAAGGGCAAAGCCATGTCTTGATGGCTTTTTCAATTTGCCATCATTGACATTACCATCGTAATAAGGTCAATTTACCATCGTTGACACTTGTCAGTGTTGACACTCATCAATGTCCCCTCTTGGATTCCCATACCATCCATCCACTTATAGTGTATGTGGAAGGTGTGCTCACTCACCATGCAAAATTACACCAAGAATGCACTCAGTGTGCACACTTGTCTCATGTGTCCAAGCGTACCTCGTGTTCTGTCATATATGGCCAAATGATACTCTTCCCATGAAGGATCCCATATGCGTCGGGCTTGTGTATGTGGCCAGCGAGTTCTCACCATACAAAAGTACACTAAGAACAACCTCATTGCGCTAATTTGTCTCATGTGTCGACGAACACCTTGAGTTTTGATCTTATGTGGCCAAACCATTATTTTCTTAGGAAGGACAAGAAAGTTTGGGGCTAGTGTATCTGGCAATTACGCTCAGTCACCATAAAAAACGACACGAGGAGCACACTCAGTGTAGATTTTTGTCTCACGTGTCCAATCACAACTTGAATTTTGTCGTATATGACCAATACATACCTTTTATTGGAAAGGAACGCAATAAGGTCAAACTGCATCACGTTGTTTCCAATAACAGTGTGTGTTTACGTGTCGTGTTTAGGGCCAATCATCAAGTGCTTTATTTATTTAAAACAAAGGACAAAGTACCAAAGATGCCTGTTCCGGCACCACCTTTGACGCGAGGTCACTACCGCATTTCTTGGTTAATCCCCGATGCCGTACTACGTCCTCACGAAACAAAAGTACCGATTCTTGAAACGCTCTTCTGTCGGATGCCTATCTGGGACCTATTCAGAGCAATGATGGTAGCAACTTCGTGTAGTGAGAAACCATTCTGACTATCGCTCAAGTTGAAAATGGTGTGTTCAAGCCAGTAACATTATCTATATGATTGTGACATGCGTTTGGGCGATTTCTAAAACTTTGGTCAAATCAACAGTTCCAATTTGACGAACCACAAGCGATTTGGTTGGTTACACGAGGGGAACAGTCGCCGATTGTTCTTTCCTCATGTTTCAGGGCTTGGTTGCATAAAATATTGTGTTGAGCCATAATATACGAGAAGGATCACGTAGCCTTGCAGACCACGTATGTTTATCCAATTATCAGCTATTTACTTCCCTTTGCTGCTCAATTGGGACACTTGGTTGATGACAATTTCATGGCGGGTCAGGATATTGACGTTGTTCGACTGTGGTATTTTCTTGACATGAGAACGCCTCAACGACATCGCAAAATTATGAGGTGAAAAAATGGGCGCTTTCCCTCATCGTAATTTTGCCTCTTTAGTGGGCGTCACTGTCTTTCAGGAACAAAGTAGCTCAAAAATATTTCCCCATAATTGAAACAATATTCGAAGGCTCATAGATATGTTATATCTGTTTTTTGTAGCCTCTTATAGCTATAATCATCGTTTCGGCGTAGAAATGTCCAAGCAATCTGTTTGTGTTACCATCGTAGTAAAATTCAAATTCAAGCTTTGAATCTCGTTTCTTTCTATTGTTGTCTAGTTCATCCATTGGAACCTGCTTCTCGTATTTTTTGCCAGCCATCTACTTGCCTACTACATTGTACTGCATGTTTTCCTCGACATGTTTGTCGTGGCCGATAGTGGCCCGACTGGTTCTTTGCGTCAGACCTCGCAAGGTGGTCCATTGTGGCCCCAGTGGAGGAAGGTAGTGCATGCGACGAGTACACTCGAAATAAGCGAGGAAGCACACTTATCACTCACCGAGTGTGCGACGACCTTATTCTAGAATGACTTCGCTACGAGGAATAATATTGCATTACAAAGATCAAACTACCCATGTTTTGTAAGTTAAGGTCGATGTCGATAATCGCAAACCTACTTAGGGTGGATTTTTGGATCGCAGAATCCTTTGGGAACCGTTACGAACTCGTGCAAAAAGAGAAAATTATGGAATATGCTCTTGTTAATGAAGGCTCCTGCAGTGGAAAGGAGCAAGTTTGATTAATGGTGATTTGATGTTTACATTGTTTTGGACACAGAACCAGGATTTATTTGTTCTCAAGATACAAGGGAGAATGTATAATCCTCCCTCGACATAACATTTATGTCTGCCTTCGATGAGATCTTATAAATTTCATTGCACTCACTAGTTTAGATTTTCTCTCTTCACTCGTCGTCAATGATGTCGAGAACATAATGTAGAAAAAATATTTGGGTAAAAAGTAATGGTCCCGCATGAAAATTAGTTTTATGCCCCGCTAGGAATAATTGCCTGCTAGCCAGAAACAACAAAGGCTATTCTTGTGCTTAATATTTCATACAGCATGCAAGTTGGTAGTCTTTGTAAACCTAGTATCTCTCTCGATAACTAACATTGTAAACCATTTTAAATTGAAAATGTACATAACCACACACTCAGTGTGTGATAATTGCACTTTCTCATATGAAATTATTGCAGTGACCCATATACACCATGCCTCACAGTAGGGGGGTTTAGCAAAGGGATGCGTTTATCGTGGGACTTCCAACGGCACTTGGACAAGGGAGACAACAACGTTTCCTGTTCAATTTTGTGAAATTTGGAGGAACATTGTCATGATTCTCTTCATGTAAATCCTTTGTGAATAACTGGGTTCGAAGCGACATGTTGAAAGCAGTGGCTGCGACATAGTGAGCGATGGACCATGTGGCCAATTGTACAAATTCGTGATGTTCGCAAAGATACGACGTTGGCCGTTACACGACAATTGCACCTCTCTAGAACGCATACGACCAGCGCAACAAGTTATGAAGTGCAAATCGATTTTACCACAAAAATGTATGACGTGTGATGGACATGTTCAAATGAGCGTCGTGAAAAGAATCCATAAGGAGTCACTCCCAACGTTTGGACATTACCAAATGTAACGGCTATTTCTCTAGCTCCTGCTCTTAGGTTGTTATCAAAGTTTGCAGAATGGTGTCCAGGGCTTGCTTGAGGGTTTTTTCCCTCCGCGTCACTCTTGGGAGGCAATCGTCATCAACGAACCATGTAAGGATACTTGAATATTTCAAGTCTCTGGAGGGCCGTATGTGGGTTTACCCCCTCCCATTGTCCTGGGTCCGAAACGAGGGGGGTATTACCTCGAACTTGTGAGTTCACACAATTTTTGCAGTTTTGAAACTTGAAGTTCAACCTAAACAAACTTGAGTTTTGGTTTTTAATGTGTCGGCGCAAAATCGTTGTGTGCGAGCTACGATCGGTGGTTTTCCGCTTTGCCTTTTTCCTTGTGTCTCTCTTGCTCGCGCCTATCCATCATCCGCGCTTGCTCTCGCTGGCAAGGAGGGTGAGGGCACGAGACCACGAGCCTTGCCCTTGAGGTCCTCATGGCCTCGCAGCCGCTGATCAAGCCACCAGCTCGATCTGCGCTTGGTGTCTTGCCGTTGGGTGGCCGGCCGATCATTTGACCGGCTCCTGACCACCCAGCCAGTGGCCCGCAAGCCGGCCCGCGGCAAGCGCGTGGTTGGCCACCGGCCAGCCTTTGTATTAACAAGGGGTGGTCCGAACTGGCCCTCCCGCTACATTCGTCCCCACTTATCATGAACCATCTCGGTTCATGACCAACAAGTGAGAGTGCCCGATACTGAGTCGTCAGCATTGTGAAAAAAAAAACAAAATAATTTCAATCACCACTTAAATATAAACACTTACATAACACATGGACCTAAGCTACTGCTTATCAATGAGCACGGCTAGAGGTCTCCCCCCTGTAGGCTGGAGCATCCGTGGGACAACCATGTTGGGCGTTCCCAACCTCCTTTGGTTATTTTCCATGAATGCCGCCCTATGGGAATGTTGTTTACCTTTTCCGTGTTCCGGTGGTGTCCCCTTCCACGCGTCTATCTGTGCAAGCTAGAAGCTCGCTCAAGTACTCGTTGACCACCCTTGTGGGCAACTGAGGTTTGGGCTTGCATGAGTTATGTTCAGGTCCACAATCGGTCCAATGAACGAGATACTCCCTAACAACTCACGACTGAATTGTACACTCTCGGTGTTGGAGTAGGAGGACCTCGTATTGGCTGTCAGTAGCAAGGACTACTGGCGGTGGTTAAACGGTTCCGTCTACTATGCATGGAGCCAACAGGCTCACATGAAACACGGCATGTATCTTCATACTCGACGAAAGCAATCACCGGTATGCCACTGGCCCGATGTATGCCATGATGGGAAACAACCCAATCCACTTCCATATAAGTTTTTGCACCCCTGGCGACTTCAGTGGAAGGTTGTTAGTGCTAAGAAGCACTTGGTCGCTGAGGTCAAGTGAGACCTCACGGTGAATTTTGTCAGCATATGCTTTTTGTCTTTGCTAAGCTGCTTGAAGGTGACCCGTAGTCTCCTATAACAAGGAGTTTTCACCCGGAAAAGGCTTGAGCAGAAGGAATTTGTCCTCTTGTACTCCTATTCTTCACCAATAAAGAGGGCACCACTAGGTGCCGACCACTGTTAAATAAAAACGGTGTGAACTATATGGACTCATTCACAGAGTTTTTCACTGTAATCTCTACCGGTGCTAGGAATTTGTCCCAGTCATTCATGACAGAGTCCACATAAATGCGGAGCATCTGCTAGAGGGTTTGATTCATCCGCTTTGTTTGTCTATCAGTTTGAGGGTGATATGCCGTCGACATTTCAATTCGCTACCAAAGTCGTCCTGTATCTTTTGGAGGAATTTACTATCAATTGATCTTTCTTGAATGAAGATAATTCACAACGGCAAGCTTTGTAACTTTATAACACCCCAAGGAATAGACAAGCGGTCTCCTCTGCGTTCACATCAGTGGTGGTAGGAATGAAGTGTGTCAACTTTTTGAGAAGATCTGAAACCACTAGTATTGTGTCGTGGTCACATGCAGTGTCCGGAAGACCAGTAATAAAGTCCATGTTGATGCACTCCCGAGGAGTCCCAGGGATGGAAAAACTAACGAATGATTCCAACAGGCTTTTTATTACTTGACTTCTTCCAAAAACATGGGTGCATGTCATGCAATACCTACGGACATTGACACTCCATCTTGGCCACCAATAGTGGTTTGAGAATACCTTTCCGGTCTTCCGAGGTCCCACATGACCTGTGACTGGTGGGTCGTGGAACTGGGAGATTATCTTCGCTCAAAGGTCTTCCAAGTCCGGTATAACAACTTTTTGTTCATGCCAGACGATTCCTCTTGCCTCCACTAATCCGTACGTGTGTAGATTTGGAGAGTCTTAAAAGCAAAAATTCACACAATATCTCATCCGGATCCTATCAACAAAACCGCCGTAGTGGACAATCTATGGGGTTGGTTGTCCCAAGAGTACAGGGGGGTCTCGTGTTTGCATTGTAGCTATCACAGTGGACCCACTAAATTTTGTGGCTATTTTAATTTCCACAGGTTGTTGGCTTAGTGGATCAGCCACGTTGACGCGTCCTGTGAGAGTGGGTGCTCTCAAGAGATTATGCTTTAGTGTGTGGAGAGCACAGTCGCAGCGGAAAGTTAGACTTGGAGATGTCTGGAAGCCAGAGCTGGAAAATACAGGTTAATTAGATTGAACTGAGTACAGGGTATTTATACTGTCCGGCTGGCTAGCCCAGGCCTCAGCCTATTGCTTTCCTAGATTGCTATGACAAGCTACTTGCACCTGAACTCGGTGCTCTGCTTGCACCTGAACCTGGTGCTCTACTTGCACCTAATGCCTAGTGCAAGATATGCTTGGCCGTCGATCGTCGAGATCGACGGTCTGTCTCCTCTCTTGGCAAGCCGCCGTGTTGGTCTCGTATGGCTCTCGGCGGTGGGTACGGTCGCCCTGTTGTACACGCCACGAGAGAACTGCGACCGTCGCATGGTCGCAATCACCGATTTTACTGCCGCCGTTGACCGCGTCCGTTGCCGGGGCCGTCCGTTGAAACAACCCCTTGGCGGGTAGCATCGCTGTTACGCTACCCATTGAGAGGGGGAAGCCACCCCCGCGTGGCGTGTTCGGAATGCCGCATGGGGGTTCGCACAAAACAGGGCCTTAGCACCGGCATGAACTCCACGCCGGCGCTCGCTCGCGCGCTCGCTCCTCCTCCTCCTCCTCGCATCGGCGGTCAAGCGGAGGTGAGCTCGACCGCGACCTGGATTTCCGAAAATCGGAAAATGGCCCGGATGCCTCTAAATCCCGGGTGAGACCCCGAGTATGCCAGAAAAACAGGACGCCTTGTTACATTCATCCCCCCCGTCAGAGGCGCGACGTCCCGGCGCGCCTGAGGTACTCCTGGAGAACAGTATTGGTACCCCCAACGTGGAAGTTGGCCTCTGGCTCCCAAGAGTTGTGCTCCGCCGGGTACTCCTTCCACCAAAAACTCACGCCGTCGTCCCCTCTGGCGGTCCGCTAGAATCTTCTCCACCACAAACTCCTCAATTCCTTCAACCTGGACAGGAGGAGGTAGAGCTATCCTGCGACCCTGGAAAGATGTGCTGGGGTCGCGGTAGGCACGAAGCAGGGAGATGTGGAACACCGGATGGATGGTGTAGTGAGGTGACAGCTCCAGCTTGTATGAAACGGCTGACTGCTTCTCTAGAATGCGGAACAGACCCACCCATCATGGTTTCAGCTTGGGACTCCCAACTCCCATCAGCTGCAGGTTAGCAAAGTTAAGCATCACCTGATCTCCCACTTGGAACTACTCCGCAGAGCGATGCTTATCAGCTTGCTGCTTCTGCTGCTTTTGTGCCTTGAACAGCCATTGCCGAACCACGTCCCGAGTGGTAGCAAACCCTTCAGTAATGTGCTGCACAGCCGGAGGAGATGTTGCCGTAGCAAGGGCTGCTAGGCTCAGCGGCTGGTGGCCATAGACCACCTCAAACGGTGACTTTCTTGTTGATGCTGACATTGCTGAGTTGTAGGCAAACTCTGCCACTCCGAGCTTCTCCTCCCAACCCTCTCCATCAGGTGGGACCATGCTCCACAGCAGCTGCTCCAATGTCTGGTTTTTGTGCTCTGTCTGCTCATCGCTCTGTGGGTGTTATGCCGTGGTCAGCTGCACTCGCGTGCCTTGCTTCTCCATGAGATCTTTCGAGAATCGCGAAGTGAACCGTGGATCGCGATCTGATACCACTGACTGCGGCACTCCGTGCAGCTTGATGACATGATTGAGGAGGAGTTGAGCTGTCCCAGTAGCTGTAATACTCTCAGGACATGCGATGAAATGTGCCATCTTGGAAAACCAGCCCACCACCACCAACACCATGTTGTTGCCTTGTTGCGTCACAGGCAACCCTCCAATGAAGTCAAGCGAGATGTCTGTCCATGGCCTCTTTGGAACAGGCAATGGTTGCAGCTCCCCTGGTGGCTTGGTCCTCCGCGCCTTGATGCGTTGGCACACATTGCACCTGCTCGAAAACCTCTTGCAATCAGTCGCCATTGACGACCACCAGTATTTGCGTGTCAAGGCTTTCAGCATCTTATCGAAGTCGAAGTGACCAGAGTAATGGGTGTCATGCGCCTCCTCCAGTAACAACTGCTTCAATGGTGCATAGTCCGGCACGACAATCCTTCGCTCTTGCCCCCTTCGCCAATACGCTCCATCCCACATGGCGTCTTTCAGCGCACCACTCGTGAACTAACTGTCCACGCCATAGCCGTGCTTGAACAGGCTATGCATGACTGGAGATCCCATCAGGACTGAGATGGCATTGAGGCTCAAGTCCGGCCTCCGCGCCAGAGGATCCGCCGGGTTCACCTTCCCAGGCTTGTACTGGATCTCGTAGTCAAAACTCCCTTCCAAGAACTCCATAATGTGAGTCTGTCGGCGATTGAGGTTGGGCTACGTCTTTAGGTACTTCAGGGCATAGTGATCCGTGAAGACCAAGCAGCGTTGCGACTCGAGGTAGCACCTCCAGTGCTTGAACGCATGGATCACCACCAGCATCTCCTTATCATGGATTGTGTAGTTTAGCTCTGCCCATCGCAACATGCGAGACGCATACGCAATCGGCTGCAGCCCTTTTCCTTGATCTTGCATCAGCACCGCCCCAATGGCATAGTCGCTTGCGTCCGTCGCCATGACGTACTCCTAAGATGAATCTGGATGAACCAGGACCGGAGCATCACACAGTGCAGATCTGAGCTCCTCGAAGCTCTTCTGCTCCTATCGCCCCATTCCCACTGGTGATCCTTCCTCAACAGCCGAGTCAGCGGCGTACCTTTCTCTGCGTACTCCTGGGTGAATTTCCGGTAGTAATTGACAAACCCCAGAAAGACCTGGATGTCACGCACGCACTTGGGTGTCGGCCACTACTTCACTGCTTCCACCTTCTTTAGGTCCATGCGGAGACCCTTGTTGCTCACGATGTACCCAAGGAACTCCACCTCCCTTTTCTCGAACTCACACTTGGAGAGCTTCACAAATAGCTTCTCTTTCCGAAGGATGTCCAAAACCTACCAAAGGTGTTGCTGATGCTCTTCCAGAGTTCGGGAGTAGATGAGGATGTCTTCGAGGAACACCACCACGAACTGGTCCAAGTGAGGGTGGAAGATCCTGTTCATGAGACTCATGAACGTTGCAGGAGCATTGGTCAACCCAAACGGCATCACGAGGTACTCAAAATGGCCGTACCGCGTCTGAAACACCGTCTTTTCCACCGCCTGCTCTGCAATCCAAATCTGAGGGTACCTCGAGCACAAGTCAATGTTGCTGAAGAACTGCGCTCCCCTCAGCTGGTCAAACAACTCCTCGACCCTTGGCAACGGGTACTGATTCCTTATCGTTATGTTTTTCAGTGTACGATAGTCCACGCACATCCGCAGCTCCCCTGTCTTCTTCTTCACAAAGAGGACCGGTGCAGCATGGGATGACACTGACGGTCTGATGAACCCTTGATCCGTCAGCTCCTCCAACTGCTTCTTCAGCTCACCCAGCTCATTATCGCTCATGCGATAAGCAGCCCGCAACGTTGGAGTTGCTCCAGGAACCAACTCAATCTGTGGTCGATGTTTCGCTTCGGTGGTAAACCCTTTGGCAGCTCAGCAGGAAACACGTCACTGTAGCTGTCCAACACTCCCTTGATGCCTTCCGACAGCTCTGTTGCAGGTGCTTTCTGCTGATCACCCTCTTGTTGCTTTATCTCTGCTGCCAACACTTCCACCTCTTCAGCTGCTACCTTTTGCCGCATCCACACAAGGTACACTTGATCCTCTTTGCACTGACAGCGCTTCAGCTGCATGTAACTCAACTGCGGCACCTTGCCTACCCTGGAGTCCTTCTCCTCTACCCACAATGGCAAAACAATTTGCTCTTCGCATTTCTTCACTTTCACCTGACTGCGCACCCAATCCACAACAGGATTCCACCGGTGCAGCCAATCACGCCCCAAAATGGCGTCATAGGTATCCATTAGGCACGTGCGAAAGTTCACCTCACACGACAGCTTGCCTCGACGGACCCTCAGAGGCTTCAGAGGCATTTCGCACTCCAGCTCCCCTTGCACCAACTTGGCCGTAGTTGGCTTCCCAGGTAGCCGTGCAAGCCCCAACCTCTTTGCAAGCTCGTCGCTGAAGAATGAGTGCGACGTGCAGCAATCCATCAATGCTTTAATCTGCCGGCGAGACTGGCGCCCCTCGCCGTCCGCAGAACCAACCGATAACATTTTGGCTTTCAGGAGGATCCCCGGAACGCTCCCGCTTCCTTCGCTCCGCTACAATACACTTGGCAGCTCCCTAGTTGTCGAAGGTCTTTCGGGACTGGTGTTCGCTTATGCAGATGAAGCTTTCCCAGCAGTTGGCCGCGTGCCACTCACTGCTGGTTGCCGTTTCCTTGCTGTTTCTTCTTGCAGTCCTTCTTGTGGCGCCCAGGCTTCCCGCAGATCCAATAGTTCCCACCACGCGGCTTGCTCTGCTGCTGGCCTCCTTGCACTGCGTTGATCTCCATGGGATCATCTAATTGGTTTCGTGCTCGACGCTAATAATTCTCCTGCTTCTCACAAAAACCCCCTCGATGGTAGCATAGCGGGTCAACACGCTCAGCAGTGGCTACCATCGCCTGGAACTCCGTGATGCCACTTAGTGCCAGCGTGCGTTGAATTTCTGCCTTCAAGCCATCATGGTACTTGTCTGCCATCTCTGGCTCGATCATGTCGTCGATCTCCGAGCACAACGCCAAGAAACGGCGTGTGTACTCCTGCACCGAGATGATCTGCTTCAGCTGCTTTAGCTTGTTGCGTACGACCATGGAGGCGTTCATGAGATCAAATCGATCTCTAATGGCTTGCTCGAACTACTCCCATGTCGTCGGCACACGAGCTTCAACTTGCACCGCGCCTGGTTGCCAAAACAAGGCATGTTGCACAGCTGCGTTCCCACCTCCACCTCGAGTGGCCAGCATATTCAACTGCCTCCACCACTCCAATGCTGCTCCGCGTAGCAGTGTCACCGCGAATGACACACGCACAGCATCGTCCTCTGGAGGGTGACCTAGAGCCCCAAAGTAGCTGTTCATTGCGAACAACCAGGTCCGAACGCTCGCTCCCTTGACAGAGGGATTGAACGGTTCCAGAGCCTTTGGCTTTGGTCTCGGCGGACTCCTTGACCGGGCCGCCCCAACCTGTCCAGCGCCAGTCCTATCCCGCAGGTCAGCCATCTGCTGATTGAGCCGCTCGTTCTCCAGCTTGAGGACTCCCAGCTGCTCTACGATCTGCTGCAAGGCCTGCTCCATGGCTGTAGATGACTTTTAGCCACTGGATATCCTTAGAAAAAAATTGGTAGTGTTTCGGTAGCAATAAAAAAAATCGGTAGCAATTCGGCAGACTGGGAAGAAAATCTGGCGACTTCGAAGTGCGTAGGAGTCACCCGTCGTCCCCCGCACGTACACGGTAGGCCGTGTGGACGCTCTGGAAATGTAGAATTTTTTTTGGAGGTTGGCTCGTGCATTGGCTTCGAAGTCTGGTCTAGAAATCTCCCTTTCGATCAGCCTCGACGTTGTCCAGCGTAGTCCGTGCCTTCGCTCGTTCAAGTTGGCTGAGCTCCGGCAGCGCTTCCGCCCAACGCGTGGCTCTGGCTGTGATACCAGATGTGGGTGCTCTCTGGAGATTAGGCTTTAGTGTGTGGAGAGCACAGTCGCAGCGGGAAGTTAGACTTGGAGTTATCTGGAAGCCAGAGCTGGAAAATATAGGTTAATTGGATTGAACTGAGTACAGGGTATTTATACTGTCTGGCTGGCTAGCCCAGGCCTAAGCCTACTGCTTTCCTAGATTGCTACGACAAGCTACTTGCACCTGAACTCGGTGCTTTGCTTGCACCTGAACCTGGTGCTCTACTTGCACCTAATGCCTAGTGCGAGATATGCTTGGCCGTCGATCGTCGAGATCGACGGTCTGTCTTCTCTCTTGGCGTGCTGCCGCATTGGTCTTGTATGGCTCTCGTCGGTGGGTGCGGTCGCCCTGTTGTACACGCCACCGGAGAACTGCGACCGTCGCACGGTCGCAGTCACCGGTTTTACTGCCGTCGTTGACCACGTCCTTTGCCGGGGCCGTCCGTCGAAACAACCCCTCGGCAGGTTGCGTCGCCGTTACGCTACCCGTCGAGAGGGGGAAGCCACCCCCGCGTGGCGTGTTCGGAACGCTGCGTGGGGGTTCGCGCAAAACAGGGCCTTAGCGCCGGCGTGAACTCCACGCCGGTGCTCGCTCGTGCGCTCGCTCCTCCTCCTCCTCGCATCGGCGGTCGAGCGGAGGTGAGCTCGACCGCGACCTGGATTTCCGAAAATCAGAAAATGGCCCGGATGCCCCCAAATCCCGGGTGAGACCCCGAGTATGCCAGAAAAATAGGACGCCTTGTTACACGTCCTGACCAATATTCCCATCTGAACGAGAATTGGCTCATGTATGTTCTCCAACGAGTCTGTCATCTTGACATATTTGGTTACGTTTGAAAGTATACCAATGTGTTGTGGCCGGTCATGACCAGCATACCCTCTTAAGCGCCCTCGAGCTAGCAATGTGATGTCTTGAAAGGGTGCGTCTCTACAGGGATGAGCTTCCGGCTCTCATACGCAACAAGGTGACCATTCTACAATTAGGATTTCTCCACTTCCTAAGACCGCCGCATCACATCGAACCTCCCAGTATTGTGATGGATCCAGGAGAGCTAAGATGGGCACACTGGATAGAATCCCTTTGACTATGAGAAAAGTGTTCTCGCAACCAGAGGTCCATTCCCAATGGACGTCTTTTTGTATGAGCCTGATTAGCGGCATTACCACGGTCAAATTTCCCTGCATATATCGTCAAAAGAAGTTTGCAAGGCCAAAGAAAGATCAGATCTGTCCGTCGCTTTCCGGGTGTGACTAATTCGCCACGGCTTGGACCTTTCGTGGGTCGATACGGACACCATCCTTGCCGACTATGTGTCCAAGGTAATCAAGCTCATCTTTTGCAAACTTGCACTTGTTCACCTTTACATAGAACTTCTGTTCCTAAAGGATCGCGGGGAGTTTGCACAAATGTTCTATGTACTCTTCTATTGATTCTGAACAAAACAGGATTTTTTCCAAGTAAACCAAGATAAACTGACCGATTTCCTTGGAGAACGCTTGGTCCAATTCTCCTTGGAAGGTTATTGGGCCACTCTTTAGCCAGAAGCATAAAGCTCGGAACTGATAGTCCCGTTTTGGACACATCATTTTTCTTGATGTAGATTTAACGGTGTCCTTGAGAGCAATCGAAGGGCGAAAATACTTTCGTCCCTTTGGAGTTGGTAAAAATGATCCTCAATTTGTGGTAAGGAAAGCGATTTGTCATTGTTTGCTTGTTCAAAGCCTGGTAGTCAATGCACATGAGTAAACCACTTTCCCTTTAGTTAGGAAAAAGGATCGGCGCACCATGTTGCAAGCTACTTCGCTTGATACATCCTTTTACAAGGTACTCTTTCATTTGGCATTCAACCTTTTGCCTTTTTGCTGGACTGAGGTGATACATGGATCCTAATGGAGGAATTGCCTCTGATTGTAGCGGAGTCGCATGGCCAATGTGTCATTCTGGTGGATGCCCAGTCGGTGGGCCTTGGAATACATCCGGGAACTCCACAAGTATAGATTTTATCTCTTGTGTCATGTCTTCCTCTACGATGTCCTCCACTTTCTTCAACTGAGCCAAGAAGTATCAAAACCATGTCAAATATGTCTCTTCGCCTACATTGCAGACACGTTAGCATGGACGTTTTGTCTGGTCGGTTACAATTCCGTACTTGAAATCAACGTAAAATGATGTTGTCTCTTTCAAAGGCTCAAGCGATTTCATTAAAATAACATCAAAGCCTCGTTGTCACGGAGCCAAGGATCACCTGACACCACGTCGAACGGGTCAAGCAGGTTGAGAACCTCCAATGTGACACTCTGGGTGTAACCATGAATGTAAATTCTTGCTTTACATATACCAACCATAGGTACCGTATAGGTTTTACCAACGACAACTATGCCATCTGATGGCTCTTACTTAAGGCCAACATGTCGGGTACAGCCAAGGCTAACGAAGGAGTCATCCTCCTTGGTATCAGCTGGTATGTTAATAAGAGCACAAGTCAGGTGTCCTATGAACTACATCATCATGTTACCTCCACTCTCCCGAGTGAACAGGCTCGATGACAGTAGGTCGAGCTTGAAAAAAACACAAATCTATACGGCGAGTGCCGCAATTCCCATGATTCATCTACTCAAGTCCGTATCTTGTGGGTACGTGTGAATTCAGCGAGCATATCCCAGTCTTTATGTTTGACCGGGTTGAAATCATCGACCAATGATACAGAAAACACGACTGGACTCATTGCTTTGAGGCCCTTTGCTTCAATAATTGTGTCACACAACTCTTGTACACTAGTCAGTGTTGCCACCACTAAGCTTGTTTGACCATTCATCTCGTCCGGAGATGCTAGGTTCAGTGGGCAATGTCGGTCAGCAAGCATACAATAAGCTTCAACAAGAGGAGATAATATGATAGAGAAGTTTGAACTTGTCAAAAACTCAAATTGTTTAACCTCATCATCTGAAAACATGAGTGTACCCTTGTGATACATTGTCTAGTGTTTTCCTTGAGTGGTCCCCGGTAACGTCACTCTGGGATGGGGGAAACCCGCAACACAACCCTGTCCGTAACTATGGCCAGGTCCATTACCGCGACCACGGACCTGTCCACAACCCTGTCCGCGGCCTCTTGCTACACCATCCCCATATGCCACAGTTGCAGCGAACGCCGTAGCCTATTTTCTACCACCACCAACCTCAGGGCACTGGGCCCTTAAGTGGCTAGGATGCATGTCGTTGTGGCAGAGCACATAAAAAAAGGTTACGTTGCAACACTCACGCGCCACCTACATCTCGTCATTGTCATGGCTGCGCTTGTTGTTAGGGACCTTGTGTCCACCAGCCTTCTTTGCTGGATGGTGTACGGGCTGCCTATCCTTTGCCTTGCCGTACTGTCCAACTGATCCACCAGTCCCTTGCATGTTCCTTGCGTATGTCGCGGCCTTGTTTTACATGCGCGTTCGGGCGTGCATCAGAGCAGTGCTTCTGGTTTTCCAAATACATTTCGCTCATGCGGTCCTGTAACGACCTCTAGCTTTTCCAAGCTTGGTCAGTTGCCATCGTGGTGGTCTTGTCTTTCAGCTTCTCACTGGCCAGACCAGCACGCAAGCACTCCACTAACAAGTACTCTGGGTACTTGAAGGTCTGGGTCCCATTGTTAACGGTGTAGGTTTTGGCCTCCTCCACGTGTGCGGTGAACTCACTCAAGTAAGCCTCGAGCGAGCTAGTCAACTGCCTTAAGTCCGTGATCTCGTGGAAGGTGCATTGTGCCTCCTCACGCTGGGTGCACGTCTTAACCATGATATCACAAAATACCTCTCGTGAAACGGGCTACCACTCAAGGTGTGGTTGCTACGCACCCCACTCCTTGACCACATGCTTGAAGAGCTTATCCTCAAGTCGCGTCGTAGAGAGATCGTCCTACTGACTGACTGGTGCCCTGTGGACACGCAGGACATACTCTATGCGATTCATCCTATCGGTCAGCTTCACATCTTTTTAGAAAATCTCCACACTGTGGAGGAAGGTCGTGTTCATAACTTGCCCCAAAGTTGTCGAGGTAGGCGAGTCTTTGCTTTCACTGGCGGTGGCATTAACACTTGTGGCCCGCTGTGATTGCTATTGTATCCACACCTGGATGATGCTTTGCAATACCTTGTTAATATTGGCACACGTGAACTTCATTTATGATGTTGACAACATCAGAGATAGCCTCAAGGGTCTTGCATTGTTTGTGCATCTTTACCCACTACAGGAGGGTATGCTTTGTATACCCGCATCTGAGGAGTCTCACCTTCTGGAGGAGGCCATCGTTGTCGACGATGTTGGAGTGGACATAGGTCTACTCCATTGCAGCCACGTTGTAGGAAAGGGGATCTGTACCCAATCCTCTGGATGGTACTACATCTCCACCATTGGTAGTGATCTTGAGTCGGCCCACCGCCTCGGCAGTGAACTCGGAAAACCTCCGACAGTGGTTTCGAATTGCCTTCACGGTAACGTCATCCAGCTTGTTCTCACGGGACCTTCCCACATGGCTGCTTTTAATGCCTTTGCTACGGTTTTCAGCATTGCTACTATCTGCAGCTTTAGGCGACCAAGTGAGCGTTATGCCCTTCTCGAGCTATCGACTCGAGTTTGTCGCATGACGATGGCGATGATCGTGATATTCGTCGCCTTGGCCATTGTCGGCATCATGCTCTTCGTCAGGATCCACACCTAGGTGGTCCTCCTTAAGCGCGTCCTCCGTCGCATGGAGATCGTCCACGTGCACGTTGTCGTACTCTTTAAGAACTTTCTCAGCTACCTTATGCTTCTCGGTGTCACCGAATGTAGCGAGGGTTGCATTCAGCGGTACGGCTGTTTTTTGTTTGGCAAGCGTGCTCGTGGTGGTGCCTCCTAAAATTTGGAGTCTGCCAAGGACGTGTGGTGAGGCCATTACCACCTTGCCCTTGTTGGCATTGGATGGTCCGACACTTGCCATCCCGTCACCCATGCAACTAGCACGTGAAGTTCGTTGTAATAATCATCCTACAACTTCAAGGAGGTATTGCCTCTAGAAGTCTCCTCACCCTCACAATCGGTGAGGCATTAATGAATTTTATTTCCACTTCCCTAGGCCACCATGGTCAGCATAACCACATGGTATAAGAATATTTTGCTGGGCCCCCATGGTCGGCACAAGTACATGGAGATTGAAACTAGTCTTCCTAAGTTGTGACTTGCGATACTTGGTGGAGACTAAAATCCAGGGAAGCAGAAAATTACACTTAAAGGAAATGGTAAGAAATGTGAGTGGCGCTCACAAAATGAGGTAGAAATTTGGGAGAGGAATTCCAATAAGTCCTACCAACTCCTTCACTCCCTCTTTCCAACTTCTCATCTTCCTCTCTTCTTCTTGTCTTCCTTGGTTTCCTCTTCACATCTCTTGGCAGCGTCTTCATGAGCCAAAGGCATTGGAGAAGTCGCCGAAAGCCTTCAAGGTGTTACCCTCCTTATTTCAAGTGCTATCTCAGGCCGGGAGAGTCCCCAATCTTGGGAAAGGCCGATGTTCCAATTTTTGGATAAAGGAGGTAGGGAAGAGTCTTAATAGGAGGGGAAAAGTTGGTGGTTTGGGAGTGGGAACTCCCCACCCCGTCCCACAAAAATTCAACTAGCCTCCTGGAGGTAAGAGGAAGCCCAAAGGAAGGGGGGGTGAAGACGGGCTCCTCAAGAGCTTTCAAATGCATTTTATAGTGCTTGAAACAGAAACGTGTAGATGATGCACCCTCCTATGGCACTTGTGCTGCTTTTGTAGCTACTCGTGACATTTTACATATCACGTAGTCCCTGGAACCATCAAATCCTCAGTCACAAGGGTCGTCTTGCTATGAGAACTACTTTAACCGCTGTGTCTCTAGCTCCTACACTTAGGTCGTCGTCGGACTTCACACAATGGCGTCCAGAGCTCGCTGGGGGGAGTTTCCCTACACTTTAGGGGCAATCGTCATCAACGACCCATGCAAGGAGACTCCATAGGCTCATTTCTGTTTTTACCTTGCCCCCTCGTTCTGGATCTCAAAACAAGGATGGTTTTACCTCAAACTCATGTGTTCGTACGAGCTTCCTGGTTTGATACTCGTAGTTCAACTTGAAGAGGCTCAAGTTTTGTCTTTTTACGCATTGGTACAGAGTCGTTGTGTGTGAGGCACGATCGGTGAATTCACGCAGACACTTTATCTTTCTTTATGTGTCCCTTTTACTTGCACCTATCCCTCTTCCTCGCTCACTCTTGCTGGTGAGAAGGGCAAGGGAGGATGATGGCACAAGGCCACGAGCCTTGACCTTGAGACCCTCATGGCCTCTCAGCCGCCGATCGAGCTAGTGGCTCGATCGGCGGCTGGTGGCTTGCCGGTGGGTGGCCGGCCGGTCATCTGAGCGGCCGTTGGCCACCCAGGCGGCCGGCCGCCAGCCAGCTGGCAGCCAGCGCGTGGCTGGCCACCGGCCAGCCCTCGCATTAGCAAGAGGTGGTTGTGAACCACCCCCTAGTTACTACGAGGCGGGAGGGCCGATTCGGCCCGCCCGCTACACCAAAGGACCTATGAAATCATGAGCATGGCAGTGACTGAATTCATTGTGATCGCGTACTTGTCCACAAATCAAGTGTACAACTCCAAACAAAATTGTACAGAGAATACATTTGTGTAATGGGAGGGCCGGTTTGGCCCTCCCATATCACCATGGCAACGGGGTAGTTCACAACCCCCCCTCACTAGTACGAGGGCTTGTGGGTGGCCAGCCACGCACTGGCTGGCAGCCGACTGGTGGCCGGCGGCCAGTCAGGTGAACACCCATGGAGCCATTAGCCGCCATCTGAGCTGGTGGCTCAATCCGCTTCTGAAAGGTCACGAGGGCCTTGAGGATGGGGTTCGTGGCCTCGTGCCCTTGCCCTCGACTGCCCTCCTTTGCAGGCGAGAGCGAGTGAGGATGAGGGATATATATATATGTATATATATGTATATATATATATATATAGAGAGAGAGAGAGAGAGAGAGAGAGAGAGAGAGAGAGAGAGAGAGAGAGAGAGAGAGAGAGAGAGAGAGAGAGAGAGAGAGAGA
>SZWC01023049.1:0-12457 GCA_023375785.1 Penium margaritaceum | reverse complement strand
CACTGTTTTGGCCGTAACTCTGCGCACACATGTCAGAATCCTACGCCGTCTGAACCTAGACGTGCAGAATCAAAAGACGCACGCAACGACTGGTCACATGCATGCATCCATCGACTGACAGCGAGTATATAATGCAAAAACATGCAAATGGGCCTCATGCCCAGTCCGCCGAAAGGCGCCTGCAAGACGTAGAAGGCACAGCAAGGAGTCCCGGTGACATCTGGGGCTCTGGAACAGTGGTCGGTCAGCTCCAGACGGGTAGTCCGCCGCCTGTCGTCGCGCCGGTGTCACCAGGGCCGCCTGCCTCAGGGATCTGCACGAGTATGGACACGGCCGAGTGGTCACAGTAAACTGTACAGGAACGGCACAAAGCACAACACTCCCCCATGACCCGATGGTACGCATGTCCATACGCGTGCAGCACTGGTACAACCACATAGTGAGTGACACAGACAGATGAGACGGCAACGTACATCCCACACTCAACCACTGTCACGCACGGGGCGAAGCCCAACAGAACGAATGGCCACCAGGAACTTTCCGCGGGCAAGTGCCTTTGTCAAGAAATCAGCTCGCTGCAAGTCAGTGCCAACCCACATGATGGAGATCACGCGTCGCTCCACCAGATCACGAACGAAGTGATGCTCAACCGCAATGTGCTTTGTGCGAGCATGAAAAACACCAGAGTTCTCCGCAATGGCGAGAGCACTCTGGTTGTCGCAACGCAGCACAATGGCGGGTACTGACTGCCCAAGCTCAAGAAACAAGCGCTGCATCCAAACTGCCTCAGCAGCCCCTGCCCCCAAAGCCACATACTCTGCCTCCGACGAGCTACGTGCGATGCAGCCCTGCTTCCCGCTTCCCCAAGACAAAGCGGTACCACCGAGCAGAAACACGTAGCCAGTGCGACTGCGCCCGTCAGGACTCCAAGCCCAATCGCTGTCAGTGTAGCCGTCAAGGACCACCGAACACTGCCGAGGAAAGCAGAGTCCGAGATACGGCGTGGAGACCACGTACCGTACCACTCGCACTGCCGCGTGAAGAGCTCTCGCACGTGGAGCCTGCGAGAACTAAACGAGGAGGTTGACGGCGAACGTGATGTCGGGACGCGTGGTAGTGGCCAGGTACATCAGAGATGCGATGAGACGGAGGTACAAGGTCAGGTCCACTGTCTCCCCCAGCTGTGTAGGGTCATCCACCTTCAGGGCATCCTGCCCATCAGGTGTGAGTGGTGTGGAAGCAGTGGGCACTGCACCAAGGAGATCGCTAAAGCGCTCCCCCACGACTCGTGCGTATCGGGCCTGATGCAGCAACAGTGTCCGATGTCTGCGATCTCGCACAATCTCCATACCAAGAAACACCGATGCAGGACCGAGGTCCTTCATCCTGTAGGCGGTCTGCAGGATAGCCTTGGCCTCCTTCACGGCCTCCAGGGATGGAGACGCGATCAGAAGGTCATCAACATAGACCAGGATGGCGGTGAACCGCTCGGGTGTCGGTAGGATGAAGAGTGAGGGGTCTGCCTCGCTCTGTACGTATCCTGCGCGAGTCAAGGTGCCAGTGATCTCCCGGTTCCAACACTGTGAGACTGCTTGAGGCCGTACAAGGACTTGCGCAAGCGCCAGACCTTGTCACCGTCCTCAAAGCCAGGTGGCTGAGCCACGTAGATCTCCTCATCCAAAGAGCCATGGAGGAACGCGTTGTTCACATCCATCTGGTGTAGTTCCCAGTCATGCTGAGCCACTACACCGAACAGAGCTCGAGCTGAGGTCATGCCGCCAAGAGGGGCAAAGGTGTCAGTGTAATCAACTCCCTCAATCTGAGAGAACCCCTTGACGACCAAGCGGGCCTTGTAGCGTTCCAGTGAGCCATCCGGCTTCACTTTCTTGCGAAAGACCCACTTGACCTGAATCGCCTTCCTCCAAGGGGGAAGGTCGACCAGCTCGTAGACTCCGTGCTCTCGGATAGCGCGAAGCTCATCCTCGCAAGCAGCTCGCCAGGCATCAGCATCCTGCGATGAGAAAGCCTCCCTCGATGTGCCCGGGTCCGGCGCCATAGAGGGGGAACTCTGCATGGCAAGTGCACACGCCTCAGTGTCTGGCCGGACGGCCACGAGATCAGCTGCTGCGTCACAGGCGATATGGAACTCACGAGTGACCAGGTCGTGCCCTATGGGGCACGCTGGGTGCACCTCTGAAAGCTCAGTGCGGACACTCAGGCCTAAGGCCTTTCTGCCTGGATCACCGCTCGCGATGCTGCGACAGGAACGTCTGGGTCCGGAACCCGACGCTCGCTGAGCTCCATAATCCAGTGGTCGAAGGCGACCACCGGGCTCACGGGAGTAACCGGAGGTCGAGGGGCGCACCTCAGGCGCAGGAACAGGTACGACCAGAGGGATAGGTACGACCACAGCTGGTGAGGGCTGAGACGAGGCAGTCGGAGATGCCGTGCGCAGAGATGCGTGTGTGGGGTACACTGAGCTGGGGATGACAGCGGGCAAGGCTGGCCTGGACACTGAGACAGGAGTGTCTGCCGACGTAGAGACAGGAGTGGATTGGGCTGGGTCAGACGCCGGAACAGGGGTGCCAGTGGACACAGTGGGTGATGCAGGAGGAGGCGTGGGAGCAGCGGTACCTGTGGGGTGCGAAGCAGGCTGGACAGGCGAGATCTCGGGACCAACGGCAATGATAGCCGGGTCATCAAGTGCTGGAGATCGAGAGGGGACTCGAGCGGACACATCAGTCTGGCGAGGAATGGTCGCTGGCGAAGAGGTCTCCCCCATCCGCCGAGGACCCTCACAGGAAGCGACATGAGATGCAGAGAGCGCTGTGGTCGAAGTCAGATCACGGTATGTGAGTGACTCAAAAAACAGCGCGTCACGGGACTCAATGACACGACGGCGACTGGGGTCCCAAAAGCGCCAAGCCTTCGACCGCGGGGAGATGCCGATGAAGGCACACAAGCGACCCCGAGGAGAGACCTTGGACCCCTGCTGGTCCTCGGTGTACCATACGGAGGCCAGGGATCCCCAGACGCGTGCGAGACGAAGATCGGCACGGTGGCCAAACCAGAGCTCGTACGGTGTAACATGATCCGGAAGCGGACCATGCGGGAGGCGGTTCCAGACCCAAGTCATGTAGGCGAAGCCCTCGAATGCGAAGGACTCTGGGAGTCCGCACTTAGAACGCATGGCGCGGACCGCATCCTCCATGGTGCGGTTCCAGCGCTCAGATACACCGTTCTTCTGTGGGGTAGCAAGAGCGGAGACCTGGTGAAAAATGCCGTGCTCAGCAAAGGAGTCCATCTCGCCGAGGAACTCGCCGCCGCGATCCGAGCGAAAGGTATGTAGCGTGTGGCGAGACTGACGCTCAGCCATCACGAGCCAGAGCCGAACCGCAAGGGCGGCGTCGCTCTTCAGACGCAGACTGTAGACCCACCGCATCCGGGTGAAGTCATCAGTCACCGTCAGAACATACCGGTCCCTCTCGGACAGTGACTCGACCGGGAGAGGACCGAGCAGGTCCGAGTGGACCAACTCGAGGGGCCTCAGCGCTCGGGAACGCGAATCAGGGTAAGTGCACCGGTGCATCTTACCCTGAGCGCAAAAAAGACAGTCGGTCTTGGGTGGCTTCTTGAAAGAAGCCACGTCAAGACCAAGAGCGGGTTGTGTCCGGATGAGCTTCGAAACAGTGTCGGAGCCCACGTGACACAGACGTCGGTGAAGCAACCGCTGGTGTTCCGGGGATAGAACACCAGTGAAAAAAATGCGACCAGAGGAGGAGGGAGAGCAAGGGGAAGTGGGCCGAGCAATGCGGTATAAATCATCTACGACTGAAGCACGCAGGACAATGCTACGGGTGTCAAGAGCAGTCACAATCGCCGAATCAGCGGTATGCTCAACGGAGAGACCCATCAGAGTGCAGGCACGTACAGAAAGCAAACTGAGCTCAAGATCAGGCACAAACAGCACGTCAGAGAGATACAGGGGGCCAGACGGACCATCAAAGCATACAACCCCAACACCGTGGACCGGTAAGGACTGACCAGAGCCTGTACAAACAGAACGGACAGTCGTGACAGGACCAAGTACCACAAAGTCACTACGACGACACGTCATGTGGTGGGTGGCACCGGAATCGATGATCCAAGTGCCACCGGAGTCACGACTGGTGGACGTCACTGTACAACGAGCAATAGAACACTCGGCATCAGAGGGACGCTGAGTCGTCAGTGGGAAGGAACGACGTACATCACGAAGGTGAGACTCGTGAATCCAGTCATTGCAGTCAGGCCCATCATCATCACATGCGGACTGTGCTCCCCCACACGTGTTATCACGAGTCACGAGGACGGACGAACAAGCAGTCTGTGACCCACTCGACGATGACAACACACTCGCACCTCCCTGAAAGCGAAGCGCCAGAAGATGACGAAGCTCGGCGATGGTGCGGTCACGTGGGTCTGGATCACCGCTGCTCGCCGGTGAGGATGCAGGAATAGCTGCAGTCGTAGTTGCCGCGCGTCCTGAGGAGTGTGCGGTCGACGTGCCGGACGCGGTGCGAGCAGCATGGACAGCCTGAAGTCCGCGAGTGATGTGCTCCCAGTCGAGCGGCTGCTGGCACTCAGTGTACCGGTGGACACCTCCACAGTTGTAGCAATGCACGGAGTGGCCACTGCTACCACTGGAGGACGACTGCTGCTGACCCGATCCGCGCTTCCTATTCTTCTTCTTCCCCTGGGCAGCTGCTGCAACGCCCTGCGTCTGCGTGGGTGTAGACGGGGTCGAAGAGGAGGAGGAAGATGAGGTCGTGATGGAGGAAGGTGAGGGTGACTNGTGAGGCGAGGACTGCTGCAGCGAGCGAAGTCTCCTGATGTGCTACTGCTGCCTCGCGGGCCGACGTCACCTGGAGGAAAAGCTGATGGGCCCACGGGAGCAGCTGCAGGGTGGCTGAGAAAGGCTCGAGAGCAGCGTCGCTGTACCGTGTGAATATGTCAGTGTACTCCAGGCAAACTCCGAGCATGATCGTCCGAAGCGCCCACAGCTGTGTGCCCCCTGAGGTCCCCAGGCGCGTGTAGATATGCATGGCGCGTCGTCAGTAATCTACTGCAAGCTCTGCTGGTCCCTGACGGAGAGAGTGGAAAGCACGAATGTGTGACGCACGCGTGGCGTGCGTCTCTGCGGCCAGTAGGGACAACGCCAGATCCCAGCCTCCACGAGGATCAACTCCGGTGCCTGTGCCAGCCTCGCCGAGAAAGGGACGGAAGTCAACGACAGTCTCGCGTGGCATGGCGTAGAGAAGCCCTCGCATAGCCCGGGCTGCTGTCAGCACGTGTGCTGGATCTGTAGGCTGGTATGGGCTGTGGTAGTAAGGCCACACTCTCTCGGAAGTGGCCCACACCTGAAACAGGATCTCCCAGCAGTCAAAGCCATCCTCCCTGATGTACCGTGGAGGTGGTGCCTCAAAGTCCTTTGGCTGCCGCTCCGTGGGGAGAGCAGCCGCAGGCTGAGGAGGGCGAGTGACGAGAAAAACTCCTGGAAGGGGGTGATCACTGGGGAAGTCAGGTGACGGTCGTATCGGGGACAAGGGTGGAGGTCGGATACCCGTCTGCAGCTGACGGAGGCGCTCCCGTAGAAGACGAATCTCCCGCTCCTGGGAGACATCCTCGAAGCCCGGCATGAATGGC
Organism: Penium margaritaceum; assembly: GCA_023375785.1. Lineage (NCBI taxonomy): Eukaryota > Viridiplantae > Streptophyta > Zygnematophyceae > Desmidiales > Peniaceae > Penium > Penium margaritaceum. Next base: position 6,772 of record SZWC01023049.1, on the reverse strand, counting down.
TCGTCATCAAGAAGGTCCTCAGGTGGTGGGGAGACCACACCAGGAGGTGAAGCAGGCGGGGCACCTGTCACGGGCACCTGAGCCGAGTGCTGGGTGGAGGCCGCAACGCCGGCAGCTCCCTCAAAAGTCCGCGGAGGAGCCGTGGATTGAGCGCGCAGGAGCTCAGTCAGCGTGCGGATCGCGTCAGTCTGCTCTCGCTGCAGACGACGCATCTCCTCCTCCTGGCTGCGCAGGTCGTCAATGGCGTGCGAGCGAGGGCTCAATACCCCTGAAGAAGAAGAGGAGGGATCACCTGGTCCCTTGTCCTTGTCGTCGGGCGAACTCATGTCGCCGCTCACTATGGGAGGACAGGTCACGTTTGCTGGATTTCAAAACCGTCTGCGTTTCTCGGTGATTTGAAACGCTGGCAATTTTTGACTTTTCAGTTGAAAATTTGGCTAAGTGTAATGCTGACATCAGCAAGTGGTTGCTGACGTCATCACGACCTGATGACGTCAGCAATGAACAATGCTGATGTCAGCTCGTCCCGTCTCTTTTTTTTTTCTTGTCACGGTTCTGCTGCTGCGCGGTGGCGCGCGACAGCTCCGCGGAAGCTGCTACGCAGCTTCCGCCCAGCTGCTACTGCAGCTGCGCTCTCAGCTGCAGCAGCATCTGCGTAGCTGCGTGTGCAGCGGTGGCAGCGGCGGCTGCACTGCCGCTGCTGCTGCTGCGCGCGGCGGCTGCTGCTGCGCGCTGCAGCTGCTGCTGCCTACCGCCGCCGCGCGCTGCTGCTAGCTGCCGCCGCCTCGCGCTGCTGCTGCCACTGCTGCGCTGCTGCTGTTGCCGCGACTGCCGCTGCTGCTGCTGTGCCGCTGCCGCTGCTGCGCTGCTGCTGCGGACGCCGCTGCTGTGCTGCTGCTGCCGCCGCTGCTGCCACGCTGCTGTGGCGGCCGCTGCTGCTGCGCTGCTGCTGCGCGGCTGCCGCCGCCGCCTCTGCTGCTGCTGCTCTGCTGCTGCGGCTGTGGGGGGGGGGGCAGTGGCGGCTGCACGCACCGCAGCCGCCACACACCTCTGCGTGGCGGTACGCGCTGCTGCTGCTGCCTCAGCAGCTCCGATCTCACGTGGTGGGTGGAGTACGCGGACGGCGAACGGCCGTCTCCAGCAGGTCCCAGAAGATGTGCTGCAGCGGTGACTCTCACTGCTGCTGCTCTGCTGCGTCTTTGCTGCGCAGCTCAGTGAGATCTGTCTCACTGCGCTGATACCATGAGAAATTCCGTAGAAGCTTCCTAGCAACGCGGCCGTTGACCGGGCGTCAGTGCCTAGTCAGACGGTGACGACAGTCACAGGTCGTGCACACAACGGCAAGGGTTTGGCTTGGAGACACAAGTCAAAGTGTCAGAATGCTTCAATATAGCATATGCAGAGAGGACTGACAACTGACAGGTCCAGGGCATAAATACCTGCCGTGGCGCACGGCGGGTGTCGCACGCGGCAATCCAAGAGCTGTCCTAAAACCGGCCCAAACCCACTGTTTTGGCCGTAACTCTGCGCACACATGTCAGAATCCTACGCCGTCTGAACCTAGACGTGCAGAATCAAAAGGCGCACGCAACGACTGGTCACATGCATGCATCCATCGACTGACAACGAGTATACAATGCAAAAACATGCAAATGGGCCTCATGCCCAGTCCGCCGAAAAGCGCCTGCAAGACGTAGAAGGCACAGCAAAGAGTCCCGGTGACATTTGGGGCTCTGGAACAGTGGTCGGTCAGCTCCAGACGGGTAGTCCGCTGCCTGTCGTCGCGCCGGTGTCACCAGGGCTGCCTGCCTCAGGGATCTGCACGAGTATGGACACGGCCGAGTGGTCACAGTAAACTGTACAAGAACGGCACAAAGCACAACAAGAAGATGGAACGCCCCCTCACTGTTATGCCGAACGAAGCGTGGATGGTGAACAGGTAGACCTTCCAAAGCAGAAAACGATTATAAATTTGGGGAAATTGAGCAGTTTATGATAAGATGTAAGTGTATTTTGCTGACAAGTGTCGAAATGATCGAGCGTTCATAAAGAAGTGTGTGGTTACGAATGAGGTATAGTCAGGGTCGTTGGGCGTTCCTTGAGCGACGTGTGTGGAGTCACGTCGTGAGTGGCCGGATTTGAGAAGTTCCGTCGAGGAATTGGGGGGCTTCGAGAATCGACAGCGAAGATGCGCGATGCATCTTTATAAATCTAAATATGTCTCTATGCGTGGAGAAGTCGACCGGAAGGTCGTGACACTTCTGTTGTGGATTCTCGAAAGTGGTCAAAGTTGTCAAAAGATGCGAGAAGGTTCGTCGGAGGGCGATGGAAGTTGGCCGAATTGCACTCGACCGTCAGAGCGAAAATCGAGGTCTCAACTCGTGGTGGGCTATTTTTGTAATGACAGAAATGCCCACTTGGAAATATTAAGGACTCCTGTATTTCTGGTACATACCATTTCCCCCCTTTTTAGCCGCGACGTCCCGACGCGCAAGTAGATGTGGCCCGATGACGACGATAAAAGCCGTCAATTAGGTGATCGACATCTTTGAGGTAGTCGTAGGGTTCCCAACAGTTATGTGCAGCAATGTAGCCATGCCACTTGACAAGATATTCTGTTGTTTTGCCACTTCCTTGACGGCCGAGGATTTCCTCGGTGACGTATTCAGTTTCCTTGTCCACTTGTACAAGAGGAGGTGGAGGTACATCAATACCGGGGAAGTTCTCTCCTGGGTCTCGGTAGTACTTGAGTCTGCACATATGGAACACCAAATGAACTTGCATAGTGTCGAAGAGTTCGATTCGCGCTACCACGGAGGTTTGCATGCGCTCGATCTCAAACGGTCCCAGCCATCGGGGTTTGAGCTTCGAATTGTCGGCCTCGCAAAGTTCAATGTGGAGGACTTTGTCGCCAACAACGAACACATTATCGCTGCGATGTGGGTCAGTTGCTCGTTTCATCCGCACTTGTGTCTTTGCGAGTGTTTTTCGTGTTTCATCCCACATTGTAGAGAAGTCCCAATGTTGGACATCCATTGCATGAATGTTACTCCAGCTATGTAGTCCGGTTAGTGTGGCAAGAAGTTTTCCATTCACGACTTCAAACGGAGTTTCACCCGTTGGGGTGGAGATCGCTGAATTGTATGCAATATCGGCAGTCGAGTTTTTTGCGCCCAATCTGTCTCATGAGGTTCGCATAACGTTCGGAGAAGTTACTCAAGCATTTGATTGGTCCGCTTGGTTTGGCCGTCGATTTGAGGATTGAACGTTGTTGAAAGCTGCATCCGACTCCCATAGCGAATGATCAGTTTCCACCAGAAGCGGCTAGTGAATCGACCGTCCTTGTCGCTCGTGACGGTTCTCAGCACGCAGTGTATCTGCACGATGTTATTTAAAAACAGTCGCACCGTTCCCTCGGCCGTGACAGTGGTTGTAGTCGGAATAAACTGAGACATCTTGGAAAACCTTTCGAAAACAACAAGGATACCGTCATATCCCTGGGGTGTGACTAGTAGTCATGCGACGAAGTCAACGGTCCACAGTTCTATTGAATGGGGAGCAGTTACAGCAGTTCGGGTGGCCGCGTGCGTCATGATTCTTGTCGCCGACACATGTCGCAAGATTTGCAAAAGTTGGCCACGCTGGATTGCATCTTGTCCCACCAGTAGTGTTTCGCCAGCTTCTTTAGTGTCTTTTCTTCTCAAGATACCCACTTGGACCAGTGTCGTGGCTCTCTTTGAGCAGCATGCGGTGGAGTTCATCGCTCAGAGGAAAAACAACTTGGCAAGTGAATCGTCGTCGCCATTAGGGTACGTCGAACCAGAATTTTGCCTCGTATCCGCCATGCTGGTTGTAGCCTCATGTGAACAAGTGCTTGAGGTGCGGATCTTGTTGTACTTGTAGCATTGCAGCCTCAGCCATTAGATTTGGTCGTCGGCTGAGCGCGTCTGCTGGGTTGGTTTTGCCTGGCCGGTACTCAATATCATAGTCGAACCCAGATTCGAGGAACTCCATCGATCAGGTTTGAGGTCAGGCTGCGTCTTCAAATATTTCTGCGCATGATGGTCGGTGCGTACGATGCATCGGCGGCATTCAAGATAGCATTGCCATGTCTTAAATGCATGAACGAGCGCCATCATCTCCTTCTCGTGTACGATGTAGTTGATCCTTGCACTTTTTGCGACGTTTATGCGACCAATTGCTCTCCGTTGCCGTGATCTTGCACGAGGACAATGCCAATGGCTCGATGTGAGGCGTCCATAGCCATGACGTAGTTGTTCGTTGGATCAGCTAATCGTAGGGTTGGCGCAGAAGTCAGAGAGCATTCCACAAAGCGGTGAACACTTCTTGCTTCCTGTCTCCCCACCGCCAGTCGTTTTCTTTTCGAGTGAGGTCAAAGAGAGGCACTGACTCTCAAGCGTAATCATGTACAAAGCGCCGGTAGTAGTTACACAAGCCAAGAAAAACTTGAATGTCTCAAACGTTGGTCGGCGTCGGACAGTTAGCAACTACTGCCACTTTTTGCGGATCCATCGTGATCCGTCCGCCGTTGATGATATGACCCAAAAACTCGATCGAACTGCGACTGAAGTCACACTTTGAGAGTTGTCCAAAGAAAATATCTCTTTCTAAAACTTTGATAACTTTCTGGAGATGTTCATTGTGCTCCTTCGAGGTGCTACTGTCTGCCAATACGTTGTCAAGATGTGCCACGACAAAATTTTCGAGGTATCGGCAAAAAATGTTATTCATCGCCACCATAAATGTTGTCGGGGCATTCGCAAGTCCAAACGGCATGACCGTGAACTCAAAATGCCCGTAGCGTTGTAGCGGGAGGGCCAGTTCGGCCCTCCCACCTCGCGATAGCGAGGGGGTGGCTGCAAGCCACCCCTCGCTATCGCGAGGGCTGGCCGGTGGCCAGCCACTCGCTGGCTACCGGCCGGCCGGCGGCCGACCGGCTGGGTGGCCGGCGGCCGGTCAAGTGACCGGCCGGCCACCCGCCGGCGAGCCATCGGCCGCCGATCGAGCTGGTGGCTCGATCGGCGGCCAGGAGGCCATGAGGCCTCGAGGGACGAGGCCTGTGGCCTCGTGCCCTCATCCTCGCTCGCCCTCCTCACTTGTGAGAACAAGCGAATACGAGGGATAGAGCGAGGAGCGAGGAGCGAGTGAAAAACGAGAAAGATCGGCGCGAAATCGTCGATCGTGCCTCGCACGCGACGATTTCACGCCGACGCGTCAAAACTGAAACTCGAGTTCGTTTAGGACGAACTACGAGTTTCTAAACCGGAAAACTCGTGCAAACTCACGAGTTCGAGGTAAAAACCCCCGGTTTGGGTCCCAAAACCAGGAGTTAGGTAAAAACGGAAATGGGCCTCCGGAGACTCGAAGTATTCGAGTCTCCCTGCTCTGGGTCGTTGATGACGATTGCCCCTCAGTCTTGCGAAGGGGGTAAACCCCTGACGCGGACTGAGAACGCCATTCTGCGAACTCCGACGACGACTTCAGAGCAGGAGCTGGAGACACGGCCCGTTACAGTGGTTCTCAGAGCGAGACGACCCTCGAGACCAAGGGTTCGACGGAAACGGCGGCTACGACATAGATAAAACGCCGCCGGCAGCTGCAAGCAGCAGCAGAAACGCCAGAAGGGACTACGGCGTCAACACTTGACGGATTCAAGCGTCGTAAAGTGCGTTAGAGAGCTGAAAAAAAACTCTACTTGGTGGAGAGCCTTTCTTCCAGCCTCTCCATACTTCCAGGGGGCTGGGAGGATTTTTGTGGGGCGGGTTGGGAAGTTCCCACCTCAAAAACCACAAAATCCTCCTCATCTTCAAGTCTCTTTCATCAAAAAAAAAAATGGGACAGCGCCCCTCCCCAAGCTTAGGGGCTCTCACGACCTGAGAGCACCCTAAGAAGAAGGAGGGCTCCACCTTGGGGATTTTGGCAGCTCCTCCAACGACGGCGGCTCAAGGAGGACGTCGCCAAGGGGCGGAAGACGCACAAAGGAGACTCAAGAGGAGGCCAAGGAAGACAAGAGGAGGCCAAGGAAGACAAGAAGACAAGAAGACAAGAAGAAAAGTAGTTTCTTTTGTCNGGATGGCAAGTGCCGGACCGTCTAAGACCAACAAGGGCAAGGTGGTGACGGCGTCACCACGAGCTCTCGGCGGACTCCAAGTGTTGGGAGCCGCCGCCGCGAGCACGGTTGCCAACCCAAGGGCAACCGTGCCGCCAAGGGCAACCCTACCGCCTAAGGCAACCGACGCCAACCTCGGCGATACCGAGAAGCGTGCGGAGGCCGCAAAGGTGCTCGACGAGCACGTCGACGCGCACATGGGCGACCCCCATGCGACGGACGACGCGATGGAGGAGGATCTTCCGAAGGAGGACCCCGTCAAAGAGCACGACTTCGACGATGGCGAAGGCGACGAGGATCGCGACCATCGCCATCGTCGTGCGACGAACTCGAGCCGATTGCTCGAGAAGGGCAAGATGCTCGTCGCACCGCCTGAAGCTGTCGACGGCAGCGATACTGCCGAAAGCAGCAAGGGCGTTGAAAGCAGCCACACGGGAAGTTCCCGCGAGAACAAGCCGGATGACGTTGCCGCGAAGGCAATTCGCAATGACCGTCGAAGGCTCGCAGAGTTTGCCGCCGAGGCCGCAGGCCGACTCAAGATCACCACCGGTGGTGGAGATACGGCGCCACTCGGAGGAATGGGGGCGGACCCTCCTTCCTACGATGCGGCCGCCATGGGGCAAGGCAGCGCCCACTCGAGCG
>SZWC01023048.1:0-24262 GCA_023375785.1 Penium margaritaceum | reverse complement strand
GCTTTGGTTTCTGTGACCCGGCTTTGGTTTCTGTGACCCGGCTTTGGTTTCTGTGACCCGGCTTTGGTTTCTGTGACCCCGTTGGTTTGTGGGACCCGGCTTTGGTTTCTATGACCCGGCTTTGTTTTTGTGACCCGGCTTTGGTTTTTGTGACCCGGCTTTGAATTCTGGGACTTGGCTTTGGTTTCTCTGACCAGGCTTTGGTTTCTGTGACCCCACTTTGGTTTTTGTGACACCGCTTTCGTTTATGTGACCTGGCTTTGGTTTCTTTGACCCGGCTTTGGTTATGAGACCTGGCTTTGGTTGCTGTGACCCTGCTTATGTTTCTGTGACCCGGCTTTGGATTCTCTGACCCGGCTTTGGTTTCTGTGACCCGGCTTTGCTCTTTATGACCGGGCTTTGGTTCCTGTGCTCCGGCTTTTGTTCGTTGTCCCGGCTTTGGTCTCTGTGACCCGCCTATTGTTTATGTGATTCAGCTTTGGTTTTTGTGACCCGACTTTTGTTTACGTGGCCCGGCTTTGGTTTCCGTGACCCGGCTTTGGTTTGTATGACCCGGCTTTGGTTTCTGTGACCCGGCTTTGGTTTCCATAACTTGGCTTTCGTTTCTGTGACGTGGCATCGGTTTCTGTGACCCGACTTTGGTTTTTGTGACCTGGCTTTGGTTTATGTGACCTTGCTTTGTTTGTTGTGACCCGGCTTTTGTTTATCTGACCTGGATTTGGTTTCTGTGACCAGGTTCTGGTTTGTGTGACCCGGCTTTGCTTGCAAAGCCGGGTCACACGAACCAAAGGCGGGTCACAAAAATCAAAGCCAGGTCAGAGAAACAAAATCCGGTTCACAGAAACCAAAGCCGGATCACAGAAACCAAAGTACGGTCACAATAACCAAAGTCGGGTCACAGAAACCAAAGCCGGGTCACAGAAGCCAAAGCCGGGTCACAGAAACCAAAGCCGGGTCACAAAAACCAAAGCCGAGACACAGAAACCAAAGCCAGATTACAGAAACCAAAACCGGGTCACAGTTATTAAAGTCGGGTCAACGAACCAAAGCCGGAGCACATAAACCAAAGCCCGGTCATAGAAACCAAAGCCAGGTCACATGAACCAAAGCTGGGTCACAGAATCCAAAGCCGGATCACAGAAACATAAGCCGGGTCACAGCAACCAAAGCCAGGTCATTGAACCAAAGCGGGGTCATAGAAACCAAAGCATAGCCGGGTCACTGAAAGCCAGATCACAAAAGCCAAAGCCGGGTCACAGAAACCAAAGCCGGGTCACAGAAACCAAAGCGGGGTCACAGGAACCAAAAACGGTCCCATAAACAAAAGCCGGGTAACATAAACCAAAGCCGGGTCACAGAAACAAATGACGAGTCACGGAAAGAAAAGCTGGGTCACATAAACCAAAGTCAGGTCACAGAAACTAGAGCCGGGTCTCACAAACCAAAGCCGGGTCACAAAAACGAAAGCCCCGTCATAGAAACAAAAGACGGGTCACAGAAACCAAAGCTGGATCAAAGAGACCACAGCTGGGTAAACAGAAGCCAGTACACAGAAAACCAAACCTGGACCAAAGAAACCAAAGCTGGGTCACAGAAACCAAAGCCGGGTCACAGATACCAAAGCCGGGTCACAACAACCAAAGCCGGGTCACAAAAACCAAAGCTGGGTCACAAAACCAAAGCCGGGTCACAGAAACCAAGCCGGGTCACAGAAACCAAAGCCGTGTCACAGAAACCAAAGCCGGGTCACTGAAACCAAAGCCGGGTCACAGAAACCAAAACCGGGCCATAGAAACCAAAGCCGGGTCACAGAAACCAAAGCCGGGTCACAGAAACCAAAGCCGGGTCACATAACCCAAAGTCGGGTCACAGAAACCAAAGCCGGGTCACACAAACAAAAGCGGAGTCACAGAAAACAAAGCCGGTTCACAGAAAGCAAAGCCGGGTCACACAAACCAAAGCTAGGTGATAGAAACCAAAGCCATGTTTGAGAAACGAAAGCCGGGTCACAGAAACCAAAGCTGGGTCACAGAAACAAAAGCTGGGTCACAAAAACCAACGTCGGGTCACAGAAACCAAAGCAGGGTCATTGAAACCAAAGCCGGGTCACAAAAACCAAAGCCGGGTCACAAACAACAGCCAAAGCCGGGTCACATAAACCAAAGCCGGTTCACAGAAACAAAAGCCGAGTCACGGAAAACAAAGCCGGGTCAGAGAAAGCAAAGCTGGGTCCCACAAACCAAAGCCGGGTCACAGAAACCAAAGCCATGTCAGAGAAACGAATGCCGGTTCATTGAAACCAAAGCCGGGTCACAGAAACCAAAGCCGGATCACAGAAACCAAAGTCGGGTCACAGAAACCAAAGCCGAGTCACAGAAACCAAATCTGGGTCCCAAAGACAAAAGCCGGGTTACAGAAACCAAAGCCGGGTCATATAAACCAGAGCCGGGTCACATAAACCAAAGCCGTGTCTCATAAGCCAAACCTGGGTCACAGAAACCAAAGCCGGATCACAGAAACCGAAACCGGGTCATAGAAACCAAAGCCGGGTCAACGAACCAAAGTCGGAGCACCCTAGTTGCACCCTAGTTGCACCCTAGCTGCGCCCTAGTTGTGCCCTAGTTGCGCCATAGTTGCTCCCTAGTTGCGTCCTAGTTGTGTCCTAGTTGCACCCTAGTTCCACCCTAGTTGCACCTTAGTTGCGCCCTAGTTCCACCCTAGTTGCGCCCTAGTTGCGCCCTAGTTTCGCCCTAGTTGTGCACTAGTTGCACCATACTTGCGCCCTACTTGCGCCATACTTGCGCCTTACTTGCGCCTCAGTTGGGCACTAGCTACGCCCTAGTTGTACCCTAGTTACGCCCTAGTTTCGTCGTACTTGTGCCCTACGTGCACCCTAGTTACACCTTAATTGCACTCTAGTTGCACCATAGTTGTGCCTTAGTTGCGCCCTAGCTGCACCCTAGTTGCGCCCTAGTTGCGCCCTAATTGTGCCCTAGTTACGCCCTAGTTGCGCCCTAGTTGCGCCATAGTTGCACCCTATTTGCGCCCTTATTGCACCACACTTGCGCCCTACTGGCACCCTACTTGCGCCCTAGTTGTGCCTTAGCTGGACACCAGCTACGTCCTAGTTGTGCCCTAGCTGCGCGCTAGTTGTGTCCTACTTGTGCCCTACTTGTACGCTAGTTGTGCCTTTGTAGCGCCTTAGTTGAACCCAGCTTACGCACTAGTTGCACCGTAGTTTTGCCCTAGTTGCGCCCTAGTTGTGCCATACTTGCGCTCTAGTTGCACCCTAGTTGCACCCTAGTTGCGCCCTAGTTGCACCCTAGTTGCGTCCTAGTTACACCCTAGTTGCGCTCTAGTTGCGCCCTACTTGCGCCCTAGTTGCGCCTTAGTAGTGCCCTAGTTGCGCCCAACTTGCACACTAGTTGCACCCTAGTTGGGCCCTAGTTGCGTCCTAGTTGCGCCCTAGTTGCGCCCTACATGCACCCTACTTGCGCCCTACTTGCGCCCTAGTTGGGTCCTAGTTGCGCCCTACTTGAGCCCTAGGTGCGTCCTAGTTGCACCCTAGTTGCACCTAGTTGCGCCCTTTTTGCGCCCTTATTGCACCAAACATACACCCTACTAGCGCCCTACTTGCGCCCTAGTTGCGCTTTAGTTGGGCACTAGCTACGTCCTGGTTGTACCCTAGTTGCGCCCTATTTGCGTCTTACTTGCGCCCTACTTGTGCCCTAGTTGCACCCTAGTTGCGCCATACTTGCACCCTAGTTGCGCCATAGTTGCGATCTGAGTGCGCGCCCTAGTTGCGCACAAGTTGCACCATACTTGCGCCCTACTTGCATCCTACTTGCGCCCTAGTTGCGCCTCAGTTGGGCACTAGCTACGCCCTAGCTGTACCCTAGTTGCGGTCTAGTTGCGTCATACTTGTGCCATATTTGCGCCCTAGTTGTGCGTTAGTTTCGCCCTAGTTGCGCCCTAGTTGGACCCTAGGTGCGCCCTAATTGTGTCATAGTTGCGCCCTAGTTGTGCCTTAGTTGCGCCCTAGTTGCGCCCAAGTTGCATCCTAGTTTCACCCTAGTTGCCCCCAGTTGCACCCTTATAGCGTCCTAGTTGCGCCCTAGTTGCGCCTTAGTTGCACCCTAGTTGCGCCCTAGTTGCGTCCAAGTCCCGCCCTAGTCGCGCCCTAGTCGCGCTCTAGTCGCGCCATATTCGCACCCTAGTTGCGTCCTAGTCGCGCCCTAATTGCACCCTAGTTGCGCCCTAATTAAGCCCTAGTTGCGTCTTTGTTGCGCCCTCATTGCGCCATCATTGCGCCCTCGTTGCGCTCTTGTCGCGCTCAAGTTGTGCCCTAGTTGCGCCCTTGTTACGCCCTAGTTGTGCCCCAATTGTGCCGTAGTTGCGCCCTACTTGCGCCGTACTTGCGCCCTACTTGCGCTCTAGTTGCACCCTTCTTGCACCCTAGTTGCGCCCTAGTTGCGCCGTAGTTGCACCCTAGTTGCGCCCTAGTTGCTCCCTAGTTGCGCCCTAGTTGCGCCCTAGTTGCACCCTAGTTGTGTCCTAGTTGAGCCCTAGTTTCGCCCTAGTTGCGCCCTAGTCGCGCCCTAGTCGCGCCCTAGTCACGACCTAGTTGCGCCCTAGTGCGCCCTAGTTGCGCTCTAGTTGCACCCTATTTGCGCCCTTATTGAACCCTACTTGCGCCCTACTGGCACCCTTTTTGCGCCCTAGTTGTGCCTTAGTTGGGCACTAGCTACACCCTAGTTGCGCCCGAATTGCGCCCTAGTTGCATCCTACTTGTGCCCTACTTGCGCGCTAGTTGCGGCTTAGTTGTGCCTTAGTTGCGCCCAACTTGCACACTAGTTGCACCCTAGTTGCGCCCTAGTTGCGCCTTGGTTGTGCCCTAGTTGCGCCCTAGATGCGCCCTGGTTGCGCCCTGGTTGCGCCCTAGTTGCACCCTAGTTGTGCCCTAGTTGCGCCCTAGTTGCGACCTAGTTGCGTCCTAGTTGTGCCCTAGTTGTGCCCTAGTTGCGCCCTAGTTGCACCCTAGATGCACCCTAGTTACACCCTAGTTGCGCCCTAGTTGCACCCTAGTTGTGCCCTAGTTGCGCCCTCGTTGCGCTCCAGTGGCTGTGGTTGTTGTGGAGGTTCAGCAGGAACGGTCAGATCTGAGGGCAGTTGGACTTGTCTTGGGGAATTCTCCTGGCGATGATGAAAAGGTAGTTGTGTGTTGGTGGTTGAGGATGACAGAGCTTCAGTTGTATTGCTGCCGTTTGTAGGCTGGGAGGGTGTTGTAGATGCCTGCTTCAGGGTGATGCCATAGCACTTGGTCATGAAGGTGTCGGGGTCTTCGTGAGTGAATGGTGGGTCTGGACTGAAGATGGGAATGACTCGGGATGGAAGGAAGTCAAGTAAGGAGGTATCAAAAGGTGCTGACAGTTGGTGTTGTGCAGGGGCCACTTGTGAAGCAAGGGGATGAGAAGTTCTCTCAGAAGCCAATACTTTGATGGAGGGTGGTTGAAAGACTGAGCATGGGGTTGCGGATCTTGTCAAGATGTATGCTCTTGCGAGTAGTTGGCGGGGTCGGCGTCGGGATTTGCTCTTTGATAGGCGAGCGGATGACTGGCCGATGGCGGTGGAGGATGATAATGAGGCAGCATGAAGCATGCAGCTGCATGAGGTAGTAGATGGTGGTGGATGCTCACTGCACTCGGTTGTATCAAAATCTACAGCGAAGATGTTGCCTGAAAGCGGGGTTCTTGTGACATTGTCCAATAGGAGAGAGGAGGATGTGCTGAAGGGAACTGCAGCAGGATGGTCGATGCTTCGTGTGTAGGTAGCATCAGCCGGTTCTGAAGAAGGTGAGAAGATAAGGAGATGACAGGGTGAGTGAGCTTTTGGAGATACGAGCGTCCTAGAAGGAAAATCATGGTTTTCAGTTTCTTTGGCCAGTTGAGAATGGGGAAGCTCGCCCGGGGCGTTGACAGTGGAGGAGGAATGCGAATGCGTCAATGATATCAAAGGAGCCTGGAGATGTTGCTTTTGGTGCCTGTGGTGATGCCAGACCGCAGCTGTGAGGCAACCAAGCGCGTAGAGGAGCATGATGATTGAGTGATGAAGGGGAGGAGCATATCTCTGCTACTACTTCTGCTGTTGCGGAGGACTTGAGCGATGCTGTCTGCTACTGCTGCTGGATGGCTACTGCTGCTGCTGTTGGTATTGGAGGTGGCGGAAAGAGGCATAGTTTTTGAGGGGTGATGGTGCTGCTGCTGTCTTGCTTGCTGCTTTATTTACTGCTAAGAGTGATGAGGTGGACTTGGCGCCAGAGAGGGTCATTGAGCTGTTGAAGTGCTGCTGCGAGTTGACAATGCTGTTGCCGCTGGGTGTCCATACATTGCCACATTACTAAACGGTGCCCATACACCGTTTGGCTTCTGTGGCAAACATGGTAGAGTGGATGTTGGGAGGAAAGGGAGATGAATCTGCTTGCTACCTGGAGTTTGGAGATGCAGCGGGAAGGCGCTTTGGCGTGGCGGTTGCGGCGACAGGAGGAGGATGGAATGATGATATAAGGGGGTGAAGACGAGGTTGAAGTAACGGAAAGTGTCAGCTGGACGTCGGCTTGAACAGATGCCGCTGTTGTTGTTGCGGGGAGAATAGCTGGTGGACAACGATTCGGTGACGAGTGTTTGGTTTGCGAGGATGCTGCTGCTGCGAGGATGCTACTGTGGCCAGGGCTTTCAAGGGCGAGGATGCGGCTGCTACAAAGGTTTTGGTTGCTATGCCCATACACATCGTCGTCCACCTTCCAGTAGCAAGAGAGAGCAAGGGATGGCGCTGCGGCTGCTGCTACTCGACTACGCGGCGCGGCGGGACGGTTCACGCGTTAGGAGCTGTGGGTAGCAGATGGAGGGGGAAATCTTGCTCAGAGTCTTTTGCTCTACTCTGATACTATGTCAGGAAAATGCATTGATGATTGGATGACGCGGATGTGCAAATGGAGGTGAGACGGAAGCGTCAGCGAAGCTGCTGAGGGTTGACGATCTGCTAACGTCACAGGAAATGAAGAACGTGACTTCTTGAAGTGGAGAAAATGTAGAGGAGTATGAATGGCGAAGCGGTGTGATCATGGCGGCGGTGCCAAGGGCACGAGCCGGTCCAAAGGCAGAGGTGCTCGACGGTACTGAGTGCCACAGCAAGGATTGCGGGCTGCAAGCGGGGCGTGCCACAGCAACCATGAGCGGGCATGAAGAAGATGGAGCCGCGACGACGGAAGGAGGAGCGGTCTCGACGAACTGAAGTGCCATGGCAGTATGGCGGGCAATGTGCAACGGCAACTGGAAAGAGGAAGCCACAGCCTTGCGGCGGGCAACGGCAACGGAGAGGAGGCAAGCGCCACAGCCCGTAGGCGGGTGGAAGACCAAACTGAACAGAATGAAATGAACTTGATGATAAGAATGAACAAGCGGCAAGTACACTACCTAGATCATCATGGTTTAAGCACAAGAGCTACAAGCTATTCTATTCATATGGCGGTTGGTGTGATATGCGGCGCCGAAGGCGCCGCGTCTGGCGATCTGGCGGTCTAGCGCCGCGTCTTGCTGTTGAGGTAGTCAGGCGACTCGTAGCATGGCGCGAACACCTCGTTGGGTTGGTTGATTCGTGGTTGTGTTGCCACGGTTTGATGTGGTTCCGACTTGCTGTCCTGTAGCGGGTACCGGACCGCCTGCTTCTTGGTGTTGGCTTCGCACGTCGATGGTCTCCCACAATCTTGGCCGGTACTAGGTCGGTGCGGCTGCGTGGATCTTGACCATTGATCTCTGGGCAGGTTGGCCAGTGCTTCGCAAGTCGTTCGGTGTTGCTCCGATGTGCGAGTGTTGCTTGGTGGATGCCGGAGGTGGGCTGAACTACTTCCGGACTTATTTTTTCGTTTATTGTGCGAGAGCTGGCTGATCCTTCGGTGGGTGCTTCAGTACGACTTCTCCGTAAGGGGTCAGCCTTGGGACAATTAATTATTTGTCTGACAAAAGTATGATGCTCTAGTGCCAAAGTGTGAAGCTCTAGTGCCAAAGTGTGACGCTCAAGTGCCAGAGTGTGACGCTCTAGTGCCAAAGTGAGAGGATCTAGTGCCAAACTGGGACGCTCTAGTGCCAAAGTGTGACGCTCTAGTACCAAAGTATGAAGCTCTAGTGTCAAAGTGTGACGCTCTAGTGCCAAAGTGTGATGATCTAGTGCCAACGTGTGACGTTCTAGTGCCAAAGTGTGAAGGTCTAGTGCCAAAGTGTGATGCTCTAGTGCCAAACGTGTGCCGCTCTAGTGCCAAAGTAAGACGCTCTAGTGGTAAATTTTGACGCTCTAATGCCAACATTTGGAGCTCTAGTTCCAAAGTGTGATGCTCTAATGCCAAAGTGTGACGCTCTAGTGCCAACGTCTGACATTCTAGTGTCAAAGGTTGAAGCTCTAGTGCCAAGGTGTACACCCTAGTGCCAAAGGATGACACTCTAATGCCAACGTGTGACGCTCTAGTGCCAAAGTGTGAATCTCTAGTACCAAAGTGTGATGCTTTAGTGCCAAAGAATGGCGCTCTAGTACAAAAGTGTGACGCTCTAGTGCCAAAGTGTGATGCTCTAGTTCCAAAGTGCAACACTATATTGCAAATGTGTGACGCTCTAATGCCAACATGTGACGCTCTAATGCCAAAATATGAAACTCTAGTGCCAAAGTGTGACGCTCTAGTGCCAATTGTGACACTAGAGTGCCAAAGTGTGACGCTCTAGTTCCAAGGAGTGACGCTCTAGTGCCAAAGTGTGAAGCTCTATTGACAAAGTGTGACACTCTAGTTCCAATGTGTGACGCCCTAGTGTCAAAGTGTGATGCTCTAGTGCCAAAGTGTGGAACTCTAGTGCTAAAGTGTGACGCTCTAGTGCCAAGGTGTGAAGCTCTAGTGCCAAAGTGTGATGCTCAAGTGCCAGAATGTGATGCTATTGTGCCAGAGTGTGACTCTCGAGTGCCAAAGTGTGAAGCTCTAGTGCCAACGTGTGATGCTCTAGTGCCAAAGAGTGACGCTCTATTGCAAAAGTGTGACGCTTTAGTGCCAAAGTGTGACGCTCTCGTGCCCAAGTGTGACGCTCTAGTACCAAAGTGTGAAGGTCTAGTGCCAAAGTGTGACGCTCTAGTGCCAAAGTGTGACGCTCTAGTGCAAAAGTGTGACGCTCTAGTGCCAAAGTGTGACGCTTTAGTGCCAAAGTGTGACGCTCTAGTGCCAAAGTGTGACGCTCTACTGCCAAAGTGCGAGGCTCTAGTGCCAAAGGTTGAAAATCTAGTGCCATAGTGTGATACTCTAGTGCCAAAGTGTGACGCTCTAGTGCCAAAGTGTGATGCTGTAGTGCCAAAGTCTGACGCTGTAGTGCCCAAGTTTGAAGCTCTAGTGCCAAAGTGTGACGCTCTAGTGCCAAAGTGTTACACTCTAGTGGCAAAGTGTGACCCTCTTGCGCCAAAGTGTGAATCTCAAGTGACAATGTATGATGCTCCAGTGCCAAAGTGTGACGCTCTAGAACCAAAGTGTGACGCTCTAGTGCCAAAGTGTGACACTCTAGTTCCAAATTGCAACACTCTATTGCAAAAGTTTGACGTTATAGTGCCAAAGTGTGACAATCTAGTGCCAAAGCTTGAAACTCTAGTGCCAAAGTGTGAGGCTCTAGTGCAAAAGTGTGACGCTCTAATGCCAAAGTGTGACGCTCTAGTGCCAAAGTGTGAAGCTCTAGTGCCAAAGTGTGACGCTCCAGTACCAAAGTGTGAAGGTCTAATGTCACAGAATGACGCTCTAGTGCCAAAGTATGAAGCGCTAGCGCCAGAGTGTGACGCTCTAATGCCAAAGTGTGAAACTCTAGTGCCAAAGTGTGATGCTCTAGTGCCAACGTGTGATGCTCTTGTTTCCAAAGTGTGACGCTCTTGTCCAAAAGTGTGACGCTCTTGTGCCAAAGGGTGATGCTCTAGTACCAAAGTGTGTCATTGTAGTGCCAAAGTATGATGCTCTAGTGCCAACGTGTGACGCTCTAGTGCCAAAGTGTGAAGCTTTAGTGCCAAAGTGTGAAGCTCTTGTGTCGAAGTGTGACGCTCTAGTGCCAAAGTGTGATGCTCTAGTGCCAAAGTTTGAAACTCTAGTGCCAACATGTGATGCTCTAGTGCCAATGTGTGACGCTCTAGTGCCAAAGTGTGACGCTCTAGTTCTCAAGTGTGACACTCTAGTGCCAACGTGTGAAGCTCTAGAGCTAAAGTGTAACGCTCTGGTGCCAAAGTGTGAAGCTCTAGTGCCAAAGTATGACACTCTAGTGCCAAAGTGTGAAGCTCTAGTGCCACAGTGTGACGCTCAAGTGCCAAAGTGTGACGCTCTAGTTCCAAAGAGTGACGATCTAGTGCCAAACTGGGACGCTCTAGTGCCAAAGTGTGACGCTCTAGTACCAAAGTATGAAGCTCTAGTGCCAAAGTGTGATGCTCTAGTGCCAAAGTGTGACAATCTAGTACCAAAGTGTGACGGTCTAGTGCCAAAGTGTGAAGGTCTAGTGCCAAAGTGGGATGCTCTAGTGCCAAATGTGTGACACTCTAGTGCCAAATTGTGACGCTCTAATGCCAATATTGGAGCTCTAGTGCCAAAGTGGGATGCTCTTGCGCCTATGTATGACGCTCTAGTGCGAAAGTGTGACCCTGTAGTGCCAAAGTATGACGCTCTAGTGCCAAAGGTTGAAGCTCTAGTGCCAAAGTGTGCACTCTAGTGCCGAAGTGTGACACTCTAGTGCCAACCTGTGATGCTCTAGTGCCCAAGTGTGACGCTCTAGTGCCAAAGTGTGAAGGTCTACTACCATAGTGTCACGCTCTAGTGCCAAAGTGTGAAGCGCTAGTGCCAAAGTGTGATCCTCTAGTGCCAAAGTATGACGCTCTATTGCCAAAGTGCGACGCTCTAGTGCCAAAGTGTGACGCTATAGTGCCAAAGTGTGACGCTCTAGTGCCAAAGTGTGATGCTATAGTGCCAAAGTGCGAGGCTCTAGTGCCAAAGTTTGAAACTCTGGTGCCAAAGTGTGATATTATAGTGTCCAAGTGTGACGCTCTAGTGCCAAAGTGTGATGCTGTAGTGCCAAAGTCTGACGCTGTAGTGCCGAAGTTTGAAGCTCTAGTGCCAAAGTGTGACGCTCTAGTGCCCAAGTGTTACACTCTAGTGCCAAAGTGTGACGCTCTTGCGCCAAAGTGTGAATCTCAAGTGCCAATGTGTGACGCTCCAGTGCCAAAAATTGATGCTCTAGTACCAAAGTGTGACGCTCTAGTGCCAAAGTTTGACACTCTAGTTCCAAATTGCAACAGTCTATTTCAAAAGTGTGACGCTCTAGTGCCAGAGCTTGAAACTCTAGTGCCAATGTGTGAGGCTCTAGTGCCAAAGTGTGACCCTCAGATGCCAAAGTGTGACGCTCTAGTGCCAAAGTTCAAAACTCTAGTGCCCAAGTGTGACACTCTAGTGCCAAAGTGTGAGGCTCTAGTGCCAAAGTATGACTCTCCTGTGCCAAAGTGTGACGCTCTAGTGCTAAAGTGTGAAGCTCTAGTGCCAAAGTGTGACGCTCTAGTACCAAGGTTTTCAGGTCTAGTGTCAAAGTATGAAGCTCTAGTGCTAACGTGTGAAGCGCTAGTGCCAGGGTGTGACGCTCCAATGCCAAAGTGTGAAACTATAGTGCCAACGTGTGATGCTCTAGTACCAACGTGTGATGCTCTAGTGCCCAAGTGTGACGCTCTTGTCTGAATGTGTGATGCTCTTGTGCCAAATGGTGACGCTCTAGTACCAAAGTGTGTCACTATAGTGCCAAAGTGCGATGCTCTAGTGCCAAAGTGTGACACTCTAGTGCCAAAGTGTGATTATTTAGTGCCAAAGTGTGAAGCTCTTCTGTCGAAGTGTGAATCTCTAGTGCCAAAGTGTGACGCTCTAGTGCCAAAGTTTGAAACTCTAGTGCCAACATGTGATGCTCTAGTGCCAATGTGTGACGCTCTAGTGCCACAGTGTGGCGCTCTAGTTCTCAAGTGTGCCGCTCTAGTGCCAACATGTGAAGCTCTAGAGCCAAAGTGTAACGCTCTGGTGCTAAAGTGTGAATCTCTAGTGCCAAAGTATGACGCTCTAGTGCCAAAGTGTGAAGCTCTAGTGCCACAGTGTGACGCTCATGTGCCAAAGTGTGAGGCTCTAGTTCCAAAGTGTGATGATCTAGTGCCAAACTGGGACGCTCTAGTGCCAAAGTGTGACGCTCTAGTACCAAAGTACGAAGCTCTAGTGCCAAAGTGTGACCCTCTAGTGCCAAAGTGTGACAATCTAGTACCAAAGTGTGACGGTGTAGTGCCAAAGTGTGAAGGTCTAGTGCCAAAGTGTGATGCTCTAGTGCCAAACGTGTGACGCTCTAGTGCCAAAGAAAGACACTCTAGTGCCAAATTGTGATGCTCTAGTGCCAATGAGTGACGCTCTGGTGCCAAAGTGTGACGCTGTAGTGCCAATGTCTGATGCTCTAGTGCCAAAGGTTGAAGCTCTAGTGCCAAAATGTGCACTCTAGTGCCAATGTGTGACACTCTAGTGTCAAAGTGTGATGATCTAGTGCCAAAGTGTGATGCTCTAGTGCCAAAGTGTGACGCTCTAGTGCCAAAGTGTGACGATCTAATGCCAAAGTGTGAGGCTCTAGTGTTAAAGTGTGATGCTCTAGTGCCAAAGTGTGACACTCAAGTACCAATTTGGGATGCTCTAATGCCAATGTTTTGAGCTCCTGTGCCAAAGTGTGACGCTCTAGTGCCAAAGTGTGACGCTGTAGTGCCAAAGTCTGTTGCTCTAGTGCCAGAGTCTGAAGCTCTTGTGCTAAAGTGTGACACTCTAGTGCCAAAGTGTGAAACTATAGTGCCAAAGTGTGACGCTCTAGTGCCAAAGTGTGAATCTCTAGTGCCAACTTGTGATTCTCTAGTGCCAAAAAGTGACACTCCAGTACCAAAGTGTGACGCTCTAGTGCCAAAGTGTGACGCTCTAGTTCCAAAGTTCGACACTCTATTGCCAAAGTGTGACGCTCTAGTGGCACACTGACGCTCATGTGCCAAAGTTTGAAACTCTAGTGCCAAAGTGTGACGCTCTAGTGCCAAAGTGTGATACTCTAGTGCCAAAGTGTGACGCTCTACTTCCAAGGAGTGACGTTCTAGTGCCAAAGTGTGAAGCTCGAGTGCCAAATTGTGACGCTCTAGTGCCAAAGTGTGATGCTCTTGTGCCAAAGTGTGAATCTCTAGTGCCAAAGTATGACGCTCTAGTGCCAAGGTGGGAAGCTCTAGTGCCAAAGTGTCATGCTCTAGTGCCAATGAGTGATGGTCTATTGCAAATGTGTGACGCTCGAGTGCCAAAGTGTGAAGCTCTAGTGCCAAAGTGTGACGCTCTAGTGCCAACGTTTGGAGCTCTGGTTCCAAAGCGTGTTGCTCTAGTGCCAACGTGTGACGCTGTAGTGCCAAAGTATGACGCTATAGTGCCAAAGTGTGGAGCTCTAGTGCCAAAGTGTGATGCTCTAGTGCCAATTTGTGACGCTCTCGTGCCAAAGTGTGACGCTCTAGTGCCAAAGTGTGACGCTCTTGTGCCAAAGTGTGACGCTCTAGTGCCAAAGTTTGAAATCTAGTGCCCAAGTGTTACGCTCTAGTACAAAAGTGTGACACTCTATTGCCAAAGTGTGACTCTCCTGTACCCAAGTGTGACGCTCTAGTACCAAAGTGTGCAGCTATAGTACCCAAGTGTGACGCTCCAGTGCCAAAGTGTGAAGGTCTAGTGTCACAGTGTGACGCTCTAGTGCCAAAGTGTGAAGTGCTAGTGCCAAAGTGTGACGCTCTAGTGTCAATTTGTGACGCTCTAATGCCAAAGTGTGACGCTCTAGTGCCAAAGTGTGACGCTCTAGTGCCAAAAGTATGACGCTCTAGTGCCAAAGTGTGAAGCTCTAGTGCCAAAGTGTGAGGCTCTAGTGCCAAAGTTTGTAACTCTAGTGCAAAAGTGTGATGCTCTAGTGCCAAGGTGTGACGCTCTAGTACCAAAGTGTGACGCTGTAGTGCCAAAGTCTGACACTCTAGTGCCAAAGTTTGAAGTTATAGTGCCATAGTGTGATGCTCTAGTGCCAAATTGTTACACTCTAGTGCCAAAGTGTGACGCTCTTGTGCCAAAGTGTGAATCTCTAGTGCCAAAGTGTGACGCTCTAGTGCCAAAGTGTGACGCTCTAGTACCAAAGTGTGACGCTCTTGTGCCAAAGTGTGAATCTCTAGTGCCAAAGTGTGACGCTCTAGTGCCAAAGTGTGACGCTCTAGTACCAAAGTGTGACGCTCTAGTGCCAAAGTTTGATGCTATAGGTCCAAAGTGCGACACTCTATTGCAAAAGTGTGACGTTCCAGTGCCAAAGTGTGACGCTCTAGTGCCAAAGTTCGAAAGCCTAGTGCCATAGTGTGAGGCTCTAGTGCCAAAGTGTGACGCTCAAGTGCCAAAGTGTGACGCTCTAGTACCAAAGTGTGAAGGTATAGTGCCACAGTTTGACGCTCTAGGGCCAAAGTGTGAAGCGCCAGTGCTAGAGTGTGACGTTCTATTGCCAATGTTTGACGCTCTAGTCCAAAAGTGTGATGCTCTTGTGCCAAAGGGTGACGCTATAGTGCCCAAGTGTGACGCTCTAGTGCCAAAGTCTGGTTCTATATTGCCAAAGTGTGATTCTCTATTGCCAAAGTGTGACGCTCTAGTGCTAAAGTGTGACGCTCTAGTGCCAATGTTCAAAACTATAGTGCCAAGGTGTGATGCTCTAGTGCAAATGTGTGACGCTGTAGAGCCAAAGTGTGACGCTCTAGTTCCAAAGTATGACGCTCTAGTGCCAAACTGTGAAGCTCTAGTGCCAAAGTGTAATGCTCTGGTGCCAAAGTGTGAAGCTCTAGTGCCAAAGTATGACGCTCTAGTGCCAAAGTGTGAAGCTCTAGTGCCAAAGTGTGACGCTCAAGTACCAAAGAGTGACTCTCTAGTGCCAAATTGTGACGTTATCGTGCCAAAGTGTGAAGGTCTAGTGCAAACGTGTGATGCTCTAGTGCCAAATGTGCGACGATCTAGTGCAAAAGTGTTGCGCTCTAGTGCTAAAGTGTGACACTCTAATGCCAATGTTTGGAGCTCTAGTGCCAAAGTATGACGCTCTAGTGCCAAAGTGTGACGCCGTAGTGCCAATATGTGACGCTCTAGTGCCAAAGTGTGACACTCTAGTGCGCAAGTGTGGAGCCCTAGTGCCATAGTGTGATGCTCTAGTGCCAAGGTGTGACGCTCTACTGCCAAAGTGAGACACTCTAGTAGCAAAGTGTGACGCTCTAGTGCCAAACTGTGACGCTCTAGTGCCAAAGTTCAAAACTCTAGTGCCCAAGTGTGATACTCTAGTGCCAAAGTGTGACGCTCTAGTGCCAATGTGTGTCTCTCCTGTGCCAAAGTGTGACGCTCTAGTGCCAAGGTGCGAAGCTCTAGTGCCAAAGTGTGATGCTCTAGTGCCAAAGTGTGACGCTCTAGTACCAAAGTGTGACGCTATAGTGCCAAAGTGTGACGCTCTAGTTCCATAGTGTGACACTCTAGTGCCAAAGTACGAGGCTCTAGTGCCAAAGTGTGACACTGTTGTGCCAAAGTGTGACACTCTAGTGCCCAATTGTGACAATTTATGCCAATGTTTGGAGCTCTAGTGCCAAAGGGTGACACTCTAGTGCTTAAGTGTGACGCTGTAGTGCAAAGTCTGACGCTATAGTGCAAGAGTTTGAAGCTCTAGTGCCACATTGTGACGCTCTAGTGCCAAAGTGTGATACTCTAGTGCCAAAGGGTGACGCTCTAATGCCAAAGTGTGAATCTATAGTGCCAATGTGTGATGCTATAGTGCCTAAGTGTGACGCTCTAGTACCAAAATGTGACTCTCCGTGCCAAAGTGTGACGCTCTAGTGCCAAAGTGTCACACTCGAGTGCCAAAGTGTGACGCTCTACTTCCAAGGAGTGACGCTCTAGTGCCAAAGTGTGACGCTCTAGTGCCAAAGAAGGACACTCTAGTGCTAAAGTGTGATGCTCTAGTACCAAAATATGAAGCTCTAGTGCCAAAGTGTGACGCTCTAGTGCCAATGTGTGACAATCTAATGCCAATGTGTGACGTTCTAGTGCCAAAGTGTGAAGGTCTAGTGCCAAAGTGTGATGCTATAGTGCCAAACGTGTGACGCTCTAGTGCCAAAGTGTGATGCTTTAGTGCCAAAGTGTGACGCTCTAATGCCAACGTTTGGAGCTCTAGGGCCAAAGTGTGATGCACTAGAGCTTCACACTTTGGCACTACAACATCACACTTTGGCACTAGAGCGTCACACTTTGGCACTAGAGCTCCAAACATTGGTACTAGAGCATCACACTTTGGCACTAGACCTTCACACTTTGGCAATAGAACGTCACACTTTGGCACTGCATTGTCATACTTTGGCACTAGAGCGTCACACTTTGGCACTAGAGCTTAATATTTTGGTACTAGAGCATCACACTTTAGCATTAGAGCGTCCCACTTTGGCACTAGAGCGTCACACTTTGGCACTAGAGCGTCATACTTTGGTGCTAGAGCTCCAAACGTTGGCATTAGAGCGTCAGAATTTAGCACTAGAGCGCCAAACTTTCACACTAGAGCGTCACACATTTGGCACTAGAGCATCACACTTTTGCACTATACCTTCACACTTTGGCACGAGAACGTCACACTTTGGCACTAGAGCGTCACACTTTGGCACTTGAGCGTCACACCTTGGCACTAGAGCTTCACACTTTGGCACTAGAGCGTCATACTTTGGCACTTGATCTTCACACTTTGGCACCAGAGCATTACACTGTGGCACTAGAGCTTCACACTTTGGCAATAGAGTGTCGCGCTTTGGAACTAGAGGGTCACATTTTAGCACTAGAGCGTCACACTTTGGTACTAGAGCGTCACACTTTGGTACTAGAGCATCACACTTTGGAACTATAGATTCACACTTTGGCACTATAGCGTTACACTTTGGCACTAGAGTGTCACACATTGGCACTAGAGTGTCACACTTTGGCACTAGAGATTCAAACTCTGGCACTAGAGCGTCAGACATTGGCACTACATCATCACACTTTGGCACTAGATCATCACACTTTGGAACTAGAGCATCCTACTTTGGCACTAGAACTCCACAGTTTATCACTAGAGTGTCATACTTTGGCACTACAATGTCTCACTTTGGCACTAGAGCGTCACACTTTGGCACTAGAGCTCCAAATGTTGGCATTAGAGTGTCACACTTTGGCACTATAGCATCACACTTTGGCAGTAGAGCCTCACACGTTTGGCACTAGAGCATCGTACTTTGGCTCTAGACCTTCACACTTTTGTCAGCAATATCAACCTGGTAGTGAGAAGGATAATCTCTCAGCACAGCTCCGAGCTCTCAATAATGGCTCGGTTCATCACCGAACCAACTTGACTAAACGACTCGACGGTATATGACCGTTGGCCCAACGGACAAGCTGTCCCCGAATAAAGTGACACCTGTCACACCACGTCCGGCTAGCGGAAAGAAGCCGTTGCTTTGTACATCTGTCATGTTCTGTCCTTTTTATCCCGAGGATGTTCATTCCCTCGCTTTAACCAGACTAGTTCTGCTCATCCTGTTCCCTTTTGGTTCCGCGGCTTCACCGCCGTGTTCTCGCTCTGCTCACCTCTTGCATTCACTCGCTTCGTCCACCATTCCCAACTCTCCCCTCATTTCGTCACTCCTGACCTTTTGCCAACTCCAAACACATCTCTTGCTTCGCTCCCGTGCTCTTTCACTATCTCTGTCTACCTCGCAGTATCAATGTCTCGCCTCTCTCAAGGTTCTACGACTAACTCCGCGGAACCGCTCTCACCTTTCCGCTTCTGTCATTCTACTGGCTCGCTCCTGTTTGCCTCAGTGCTTCTGTCTGCTTCTGCTCCTGCCGTCCCCCGCTCATTACATTCTTATGACATGGTATCAGAGGATCAGGCGACATCACCTGGTACCGCGTGACCTAGTCATCGCTGTCGCTCTTAGTTCTTCCCCTCGCTGATCTGCACTCCTCCGCCGCTGTCTCTGCCACCTCGCGCCGCCCTGCTTCGTCAGCAGCTGACATTTGCAGCACCGCTTGGAGTACGCCTCGCGCTGAAGAAACGCCCTGTCATCTGGGGAAAGCCCTACGCCCATTCCGCGCCTGTGGCCAACGAGTGGTGCCTCGCCGTCCACAACAGCTGCCAGCACCTCTCGAGCCGCCACCGATCGTCATCTTCTTGGAAGCTTCTTACTGCTTGCTACCTATTTCCTCTCAGCCTTGCAGCCTCCACAAGCACCTCCACCCTTCTTCTATCTCCTCAGCAGCTTCATGTGCTATATCTGCCTCATCAAGATCAGCTCCCTTGCACTCGCCGCGTCTCACCACATCCTCGTACCGCCTTTTCGTGTCGTCAGCAGAAGCTGCGTAACTCCCGCCGTCAGGATATCGGACACCACCAGTCTTCCTGCTCCCACTGCGAGCCAACTTGGGAACAAGCCGTCGCTCTCCCGACATCAGCAGATCGGTGCCTCTTCTCGCCGTACAACTTCCTCAACTGCAACCGCTGTCCTCTTGCCGCCGGGACATCGAACACCACCAGTCTTCCTGCCCGTCGATGTGGGGCCAACAGGGGAACAAGCCGTCACTCTCCCGAAAGCAGATCACGTGGTTGTCGTGCGCCACCTCCTTCCTCGCCTCCTTCCTCTGCGCTGCGCAACCTCCATCTTCCACCTCCGCCGCACTTTCTGCATTCTTTCTCTTACTCATCCGCACCTATCTCTGCCGCGCTCATCCCTCCTCATCATCTCCGCTTCAGCCTCCTTCATCAAGCATCAGCTTCATCCGGCTTCCTCCAGCCGCTTTCTGTCATCTGCATCGTTCGTGCCGCCTTCTCATTAGCTCGTCCTCATCTGCATCTTCAAGCCACCCTCAGTCCTCTTCCGCGCCGCCTCTTCGTATCTGTCATCATCATCAGCCATTCTTCATCAGCGCACGTGGTTCCGCCCCTGCAGCCACTCATCCATCCTTCATCTCTGCCATCATTGCTTCCTCCACTTCAGCTTACGCTCGGCAAAGGATCCACTCGGTCGCATCGCCCGTTCCGCGACGACCTGCGTCCACGCTGAAAACGTTCGCAGCACACGTGGTTTTGCCCCTACGCCCACTCGTATTTCATCAGCTTCTGCTTCCTCATCATCAGCATCTGTGACTAGCACAAGGACCTGCACAAGCTAGCTGCGCGCTTCGCAACAGCCTGCACCCACACTGGAAGCAGATTTCTCGCGGCGCATTGGCATTCGCCTTCCCCTTGCCGCATTCTACTCCTCTAATCCGCAAGCACACGAGGTTCTGCCCCTGCGCCGACTCATTCATCAAGCAGCCTCCGCCTCCTCCTGATCACTTCAGTCTTATCCGCTCGGCACAAGGATCCGGCCGGCCGCATCGCCTGTTGTGCGACGACTTGCGCCCACGCCAAACCGTCCTCAGCGCACGAAGTTCCATCCATACGCTCACTCCTCCACGCAGTATTGCTCCTCCATTACACGCCCACCTCATCTCTCAACCACAAATCTCCTACGAGTTGAGCCCTTCCTCAAGCTCTTCACTGCTCTCGCGTATCCACGTTGACTTCCGGTGATCTCAAGACACAACCAACTCACAACACCTGTCCCGAAACGGTCTCGGTGTCACACCACACCCAGATTCTCACGTTCCATCTTTCTCTCCTCCTTACTTACCCATGGCTCGCCGAAGACTGCACGCGCCCATCCTGGCTGAGTACGGCGAGAATGCCACGGCATGGGTCGAAGCAACATTGTTGCATGCCAGGGAGTGGGTCACTCTCACCGAGTACTTCGCCGATGCACTCCTGCTCGGCAGATACGATCAACACCCCTTCCCTCGACCACACACGGCCACCTATCACTAGAGTCTCCAGACTGTGTGCACATACCTCCAACCCCTCCTGCATCCATCTTATCACCATCTACTACAGGAGGCTCGCACAGGTCCACTCCTTTGGCACAACATCTACAAACAGGCGTGGTGGAAGAACTGGATCGGCTACAATTTCAACCATCGAAACGTTCTTTCTCCACTAACAGGACGCATCAGCGTTCTACCTGCCTTCACTATTGAAGAAAGATCTGAAACTGTGGACCTCTGGGTTGCTGACGTACTAGCCCTACTCTTTCCCGTGTTTCTTCATGGATTTGGCATCACAGATGCTCTCCTCGGCCCTCCTCTTTTTGTTGGGCAGCCGATCACCGACACTGCATGAAATCTCAGATATGCGGATGTCAACCGTCAAGTCGGTGGAGGGCTCTGGACCATCACTGACGTCAGTCGACATGCGGCACTTCCCAGCCACCCAGACAATGTGAGCACTATGTGGCACACCTTTCTTCTTGCCTGTCGAGTACGTCCTCCCACAGAGGATGAAAAGCGCAAATACTCGCACAGGCCCTAATCCTTCTCCCTGCCAGCTTCAAGGGGGGTGTCAGCAATATCAGCCTGGCAGTGAGAAAGATCATCTCTTGGCACAGCGCCGAGCTATCAATAATGGCTCGGCTCATCACCGAACCAACTTGACCAAACGGCTCGACGGTATATGACCGTTGGCCCAACGGACAAGCTATCCCCTAATAAAGTGACACATGTCACACCGGGTCCGGCTAGCGAAAAGAAGCCGCTGCTTTGTACATCTGTCCTTTTCTGTCCTTTTTATCCCAAGGATGTTCATTCCCGCGCGTTAACCAGAACAGATCTGCTCATCATGTTCCCTTTTGGTTCCGCGGCTTCGCCTCCGTGTTCTCGCTTTTCTCGCCTCTCGCATTCACTCACTTCGTCCACCATTCCCAGCTCTCCCCTCGCTTTGTCACTCCTAACCTTTTGCCAACTCCCAAGGCATCTCTCACTCCGCTCCCGTGCTCTTTCACTGCCTCTATCTACCTCGGGAAATTAGTGTCTCGCATCTCTCAAGGTTCTACGACTAACTCCGAGGAACCGCTCTTGCCTTTCCGCTTCGGTCATTCTACTGGCTCGCCCCTGCTTGCCTCAGTGCTTTTGTCTGCTTCTGCTCCTACGGTCCCCCGCTCATTACATTCTTTTGACAATTTTGGCACTAGAACGTCACACTTTGGCACTCGATTGTCAAACATTGGCACTAGAGCATCACACGTTGGCACTATAGCTTCATGTTTTGGTACTAGAGCATCACACTTTTGTACTAGAGCGTCCCACTTTGGTACTAGATTGTCACACTTTGGCACTAGACCGACACACTTTGGTACTAGATTGTCACACTTTGGCATTAGAGCATCACACTTTGGCACTAGAGCTTCATACTTTGGTACTAGAGCATCACACTTTGGCACTAGAGCGTCCCAGTTTGGCACTAGATTGTCACACTTTGGCACTAGAGCGTCACACTTTGGCACTTGAGCATCACACTGTGGCACTAGAGCTTCACACTTTTGCAGTACAGCGCCATACTTTGGCACTAGAGCTTCACACTTTGGCACCAGAGCATTACACTTTAGGTCTAGAGCTTCACACGTTGGCACTGGAGTGTCACATTTGAGAACTAGAGCGTCACACTTTGGCACTAGAGCGTCACACATTAGCACTAGAGCATCACATGCTGACACTAGAGTTTCAAACTTTGGCACTAGAGCGTCACACTTTGGCACTAGAGCGTCACACTCCGACACAAGAGCTTCACACTTTGGCACTAAAGCTTCATACTTAGGCACTAGAGCGTCACACTTTGGCACTAGAGCATCACACTTTGGCACTACAGTGACACACTTTGGTACTAGAGCGTCAACCTTTGGCACAAGAGCGTCACACTTTCGGACAAGAGCATCACACTTTGGTACTAGAGCATCACACGTTGGCACTAGAGCATCAGACTTTGGCACTAGAGTGTCACACTTTGGCAATAGAGCACCACACTCTGGCACTACCGCTTCACACTTTGGCACTAGAGCGTCACACTGAGATACTAGAACTTCACACTTTGGTACTGGAGCATCACCATTTGGCACTAGAGCTTCACACTTTGGCACTAGAGCGTCACACTTTGGCACAGGAGAGTCACACGTTGGCACTAGAGCCTCACACATTGGCACCAGAGTGTCACACTTGGGCACTAGTGCTTCGAACTTTGGCACTAGAGCGTCACACTTTGGCATTAGAGCGTCACACTTTGGCACTAGAGCCTCACACTTTGGCACTAGAGTTTGAAGCTTTGGCACTAGAGTGTCAGACTTTGGCACCAGAGCGTCACACGTTTGCAATAGGGTGTTGCAATTTGGAACTAGAGTGTCAGACTTTGGCACTACAGCGTCACATTTTGGTACTAGAGCGTCACACTTTAACACTGGAGCGTCACACATTGGCACTTGAGATTCACACTTTGGTGCAAGAGCGGCACACTTTGGCACTAGAGTGTAACACTTTGGCACTATAGCGTCACACTTTGGCACTAGAGCTTCAAACTCCGGCACTACAACGTCAGAATTTGGCACTACAGCATCACACTTTGGCACTAGAGCGTCACACTTTGGCACTAGCGCTTCACACTTTGGCACTAGAGCGTCACGCTGTGGCACTAGACCTTCACACTTTGGCACTAGAGAGTCACACTTGGGCACTAGAGCGTCACACTTAGGCATTAAAGCGTCACACTTTTGCAATAGAGCGTCACACTTTGGCACTAGAGCATCACACGTTGGCACTAGAGCTTCACACTCCGGCACTCGAGCGTCACACTTTGGCATAAAAGCATCACATTTTGGCACTTGAGCATCACACTTTGGCACTATAGCTTCACACCTTGGTACTAGAGCGTCACACTTTGGCACTATAGTTCCACAGTTTGGCACTGGAGCTTCACACTTTGACACTAGAGGGTCACACGTTGGTACTAGAGTGTCACACTTTGGCAATAGAGCTTCACACATTGGCACTAGAGCGTCGTTCCTTGGAACTAGAGCGTCACACTTTGGCACTTTAGTATCACAATTTGGCACTAGAGCATCACACTTTGGCACTAGAGTCTCGAATTTTGGCATTAGAGCATCACATTTTGGCAATAGAGCGTCACAAGCTGGCAATAGAGTATCGCACTTTGGAACTAGAGCATCACACTTTGGCACTAGAGCGTCACACTTTGGTACTAGAGTGCCATACTTTGGCACTAGAGCATCACACTTTGGCACAATAGATTCACACTTTGGCACTAGAGTGTCACACGTTGGCACTAGAGTGTCATACTTTGGCACTAGGGTGCACACTTTGGTACTAGAGCTTCAACCTTTGGCACTAGAGCGTCAGACTTTGGCACTAGAGCGTCACACTTTGGCACTAGAGCATCACACTTTGGAACTAGAGATCCCAATGTTGACATTAGAGCGTCACAATTTGGCACTAGAGCGTCTTACTTTGGCACTAGAGCGTCACATGTTTGGCACTAGAGCATCACACTTTGGCAGTAGACCTTCACACTTTGGCACTAGAACGTCACACGTGGGCACTAGATCGTCACACTTTGGCACTAGAGCGTCACACTTTGGCACTAGAGCTTCATACTTTGGTACTAGAGCATCACACTTTGGCACTAGAGCGTCCCAGTTTGGCACTAGATCCTCTCACTTTGGCACTAGAGCGTCACACTGTGGCACTTGAGCGTCACACTTTGGCACTAGAGCTTCACACTTTGGCACTAGAGCATCATACTTTGGCACTAGAGTTTCACACTTTGGCACCAGAGTGTTACACTTTGGCTATACAGCTTCACACGTTGGCACTAAAGCATCACACTTGAGAACTAGAGCGTCACACTTTGGCACTAGAGAGTCACACATTGGCACTAGAGCATCACATGTTGGCACTAGAGTTTCAAACTTTGG
Organism: Penium margaritaceum; assembly: GCA_023375785.1. Lineage (NCBI taxonomy): Eukaryota > Viridiplantae > Streptophyta > Zygnematophyceae > Desmidiales > Peniaceae > Penium > Penium margaritaceum. Next base: position 259 of record SZWC01023048.1, on the reverse strand, counting down.
CACTAGAGCGTCATACTTTGGCACTAGAGTGTCACACTTTAACACAAGAGCTTCACACGTTGGCACTAGAGCTCCGCACTTTGGCACCAGAGCGTCACACTTTGGCACTAGAACATCGCACTTTGGCACTACAATGTCACACGTTGGTACTAGAACGTCACCCTTTGGCACTAGAGCGTCACACTTTGGGACTAGAGTATCACATTTTGGCACTAGAGCATCACACTTTAGCAATAGAGCATCACACTTTGGCACTATA